>CAJQZN010040935.1:0-19256 GCA_907164685.1 Colias eurytheme | reverse complement strand
GATTTATCACTGGTTTCAGTGATGAACTGATGAGTCAATTATAGCCACTATACTTTCGTCATACGTGTGTATGATTGATGTGATTTGCAACGTGGTGATATTTCAGAAAAATCACGGGTCAAATTGTCCCACCGAAAATATAACTGCGTTATAAGAATAACTATACCTACGATAAATTATACATAATACAATATAGTCTCAAATGCATACTAGTGAAATATTTTATTTGAATCAATAAAATAAAAAAATAAATAAAAAATAATAATAATACAAAAATAAATTCACAACACAAGAAAATCCGCGCGCAAATCATAGCGCGTGACAATGAAATCAAGAACTTTCGAGCCGACGCGGACGACGAAGGAGCCTAACAAAAGTACCTACAATCATAGGCGGCTCGTGACAAAATTGTATGGCCGTGTTCACTTGAAATAAAACAACGAAAATAGGTACCTACAATAGCGTTAGCAGTACAAAAAAAATGAGCACCACATTATAAATGTCTATTTATACACTAAAAATTATAGAGTATTTCAAAACGAATTCAATTATTATTTAGCAATAATTAGAAAATCCCCGAATTTGCATTAGTGATCGTATTCATAGTGTTTGTCTACACTAATATTATAAAGAGGAAAACTTTGTTTGTTTGTTTGATTGTAAATTGTAATGAATAGGCTCATAAACTACTGGACATTTTACCAATGTTTGCAAGTTTGTGATTACTTTGATAGTTTACCGATTTATAATAATTGTATACTTATATCATTGTTTAAAAATATTCAAACACAATATGATATAGGTACTGATTTATCACTGGTTTCAGTGATGAACTGATGAGTCAATGTTAGCCACAATACTAATCACTTTCGTCATACATGTGTATGAACTATGATTGATGTGATTTGCAATGTGGTGAAATTTCATAAAAATCACGGGCCAATTTTTTGTTTTGAATCCCACCGAAAATACATATATTACTAATTGCGTTATTAGAATAATTAATTACTATACCCACGATCAATTATTACAATTTACAATATAGTCTCAAATGCATACTAGAGAAACATTGCAATTTGAATCAATTAAAATGCATAGCATACAAAAATAAATTCACAACACAAGAAATTCCGCGCGCAAATCATAGCGCGTGTCAATGAAATCAAGAATGTAATTTTATATCAAGCCGACGAGCGACGACGCCGAACTAAAGTACCTACAGTACCATTTACCTTCAGTGTACAATACAGTTTACAGACCTACGACGGACGAACAATAATGAGTAATAAATAAAAAAAAACATAGTTTCTAAGGTCATTAGTTTTATTTTATTTTATTGTTATTTTCTTTGAACGATTGGAAATGAAATTACTCAATTTTTACACAGAACTTTGATTTATTAGAATTATGCTCATTATGCATAAGATAACGAACGCGAATGCACGACATCTAGCGCGTCAATGTCTAAACATCGCCTTTCGTTTAGACATTGACGCGCTAGATCTGTAATAAGTATATAGTCTATGCGCTAGATGTCGTGCTTTATGTCGTGTTTCGCTTGGCAAAAGTCACGCACACTACTGTAGAAGTGTCAAATTTTTCCGGTATTTTACTGTTGTTTTTCTAAGTAAATATTGTAAATTATTGATTAAAAAGGTCGAACGCGCACACATTTCATTATAGAGAAGTGATAAAATGATTAGTTTTAAAGAAATAGTGTCTGTGTTAAGTGTTTAGAGGTAATCAAAAATGTATGGAGGGACGGTCGGAACATCAACCTTAATTCGATTTGGCTATAATATAATAAAAAAATGGACATAGATAACTTTATTCAAAAGTATGACTAATCTATTATTAAAATTGTGCGCATGCACATTTTAATAATATAAACTTACCGGCTTGTAGTAGACTTCTTGCATCTTCCCTCGCCTTCGCTTGATCAACATGGAAATCTTCAGATCTATTACCCTGAAATTTAAAGAAACTGCTTTAATATCTTCATTTGAATGTGTACATGAGGCATTTAGTTTGATCGAGTGTTGTGTAAAGGAAAATGATACTTAATTTTATTAATGTTAAAGTTCAACTTACCATGCACAGAGAGGTCATGAGCCGTTTAAAGTTGCCCGATGTGTCGCCTCGCAAATCATCTTCCAACAGTGTTCCGTATACTGGAAAAATATTATAGGCATATAAAATCTAATTTGGGAAGGGTCAAATAACCGTATTAGTTGTCTGTATGTTTATCTATCATTCACCAGATAAAATATAATGATAATACATACTAACAAACCAAAAACAAATAATAATTAATTTTAATAAACTTCCTCAAAAAATAGACCTTTTCCTTTTAATAATTATTCGTGCGATAATATTATACGTTACTGATAACAATACGTTTTTATTTTTGTCGAATAATAATAATTGATCATAGTTTTAAATACAGCATTCTTGAAGTCGTTTATACTTAATAGCACTTTAAGCTAAGCAAAAGTCACATTTTTTTGCACATGTCATAAATTGGTAACTTATGGAGTATCTTGTCGGTTCTTCTACATAGATACTGCTTTTTGAATCGGTGGTAAACGGTAAAAATATGTTATGAATAATTGAATAAATAAATGCTTGAGTTTGAGCTTTGAATCTGAACAAAGTTAAGAAAAAAAAAGACGTGTGGCACTCGGGGACTGCCGCGGTAAAGCTATTGCATAGCATGCCTTCAAGCCACACCTCCGTGTCCGTGGGAGTGGGGAGCGTGAGGTTTTTCGTTACGGAATTTCTGGATTCGGTCCCCGCGCTCAAGGCCCGCGATAGAAGCTATGCAATAGCTTAAAAGTTAAAGAATACAGATCAGATCAGAAGAAAAATATAAAACAAGCTAAGTATACTCCACAAAGACTAGGAAACAAGAACTAGTTTTGTTGCAAAAAATCAACTCCATAATGACTAAAGGCATTGCGAACTTGTAAAATCAATAGCATGACGTAGGCATGAGTCACGAGCTTGTAAGAGCATGTTACGTCACCGTTTGGCTAACAACCAAGCGATTGTGTTTCCCCGTCTCGTAAGATCGACAGGTTTTACGTATTGGTATTATTGTTGGTACATGACGATAAATCCAATGTTAAGTTTTATCTCATATTGTACGAGAAATCAAAGCTTTTGTGACTCTTGAGTCTCATATTATGTAAACGACTATGTCATTTTATGTTTTACATTTACTATTTTATAGCTTTACATTTCTATTTACATTGTTCTGAAAAACGTGTACTATACAGTATACGTCAATACGTAAAATCACTAGAAGTATATTTATAGATGTATAAATTAAAACAAGTACGGGGAGACTGACTGGCCTAACATAATAACAATTTAAACTGTTTTCCTTCCGGTTACAGTACCATTCCCAACGTTATCATTTTTATTACATTGTTTCATGGCTCTACCATTCAAAAACAGATCTTATTAGCATGTACTTAGGGTCTATTTTTGAACTCCTCATAACAAAGCATGATTAACGCAGCAGTCTCAGAATCTTCTATTATCCTCTTAAAATCGGGGAAGTAACCAAGCAGATAATTTCCATTTATTGCAAATCCAGTTCTGCCGGCACTCATGTACTTTGACAGGAAACTGTTCATTGGAAATCAAGGCCATTTTACATTATCAACGTGTGCATCGCGGTTCAAATAACTGTATTTTAAAATAATGCTCATGGCACTATGCAGATAGCACGGCCTAAATAAATGGAGTACAATGTTTTTATATGTTTATTTTGATAAACATGAACGTAAATGCCAATTCTGCAACCATTAAACAGATTTGTATTCTGTCATTTTTATTTGTCTCATAAAATAAAACAGTTTCGACACAAACACTAACACTCGGTCCTTTTTAGATAATCTATTTAATTAGTCAATTTAAGCTAGGCTATATATCGTGAATTCGATTTTTTATGTAAGTCTTGTTTATTTGGGCCACTTGTATTCACCGAATGTGAATTCTACAGGCCTAGCAAAAAATAGTTATCAACAGAAGTTTTAGACATCCAAACAAAAACGATCTAAACGGATTTTCCTACTTCAACCTAATGGTACGCAAACTTACTGGCAGTATATGCCTGCTTGATGACATGTATCTCATGGTTGGACATAGTGCACATGACTTCTATGAGCACGTCTTCATCAGTTCCGATCCCCGCTGTTGCGTCATGCAGCTCCTTAGCGTAGAACTGGGGTAATGGTGTCATCAACGCTACCAGGAGGTCCTCGAACTTCCCGCTGGTCTCACTCTTAAGGTCGGATACGAGTTCCTGTGAATGTATTCTGTGTTTTAATAATGCTGGACTAAATTCTAAGCGGTAATTGCTACTGGTTATAAGATCCTGGCCTAAACAGGTCCTTTATGTAAATTGTCAACCGGGAATATATTATTCTGTCTTTTTCTATATCTAATAATTTGTATATGCACATGTATTATATTAAAAAGTTATTTTTAAAAAGATCCATACTCTTCTTCCGGTTGGGGCAGTCTTGCTTATTTAAATTCACACCGCGCCGAATTAATAAATTATAATCCAATATTTAACATTGAAATAAAACCTAGGACATAACATAATATTAATCATCATTATTAAATTATGTTAATTACAATATTCACGATCACTTTAATATTTGTTACCATTGTCAAATTAGGCGTGGCACCAATTTATAATTTCCTCTTTAATTAAAAAGAGTAACAACCGTAAAAGCAATATCTTAATGGAAGGCATGGCGTGTGTTGACGGCGACATCGTAAAATTGGAAAATTTATGTCTAGGTAAATATTCCAAATAGCACTATTACAGTATTTACTGTAAATTGTAATATTTGACGAACTAGTGGTACTTGTGGTTAGGGCTATTGCACCATGATCAGTAGTTTCGACCCTAACCACGACAACCACGATATCCGACGAAAGTCTCGTGGTTTTACGTCATATATTTTATTTCTATGGATAGACCCAGATGTCTATTTTACCTATTATATATGTCTAGTTTCAAATAGAAATGGTACTTTCAGATGTCCAGTTTTATGCAAAGTACGAACACAAATAGGCATGAACAACCTTTCTTATTCTAACAAAATTTCTTATTTTTGGAAAAAGGGACCATTTTGGGCTCTTAATTTAATTCATTCATTTTAATTGTTGTAACTACACCTCTTGTATTTCCAAGTCTTGTAATCATTATGTAACGCATGTAATATGAGGATCTATTAAATATCGATTGTTCGCCGCGAATATTAAGTAATCGAAAGTGTACTCGACCTCTATACGTGCAGTGCATGTAGGTATTTACCTACATAAAGCCCTTTCGATTCATTTTTTCTTATCATCCAACTAAAAGACAAAACAAGGAGCGTAATGTATAAAGCGTATCGTATGTAGGCTTAATATTATGTTCTTCTTTGGCAAGCCATATAGTGAAAAACGGTTTATACATTTAACATTTCTATGTTGACAGATTCCATACTGGAAATATTCACACTCGGATTAAATTAATAAATGTAGTTATAAATTATTCAAGTACGTATAAGGACTGTTGCTCTGACCCCTGATAATATCTCGACCATCTACGTCAACCGGTAAATGTAATGAAACATTTTGTTATTACACAACTTTAAACGTATGACGCTCTATCTAGTTAACAAATTTATGATTCACTCTGACGCAGATCTTCTTTCCTTTCTGGTTGATGATTTTATGATTCATTTAACTTTAAAGAAAAAAGCATTACTCCCACTCCCACATTCACGTATGCGCTTACGTTTGACATAAACGTCAGCGCATGACGATGTGTAGGTAATGTACTGAGTATTCAATTAACTATTAATAACGATGAAATAACAAATAAAGAAGGATAAAAACTGAATCATGGCACCCGATACAATCAGATTCTGCTTTTTAATTTCTACTGCTTATGTGACGATCCTACTAATACAGAACATTCATACAACTCTTTTTTTACCACGTACTAAATAAGAACTCTATTAAAAGAACATATTTTCTTTGTTTTTATTTTCTCACGATTTCTAGGTACGAATTTTCTGTGTCATAGAGAATTTCACTCAAAAGAACTAGTTTCGGATTTCCTAAACAGCCGTTTATATTATTATGTAAAACATGAACTCCGACGACGGCTGAAGTAGCCTCTGCCGTTCGCAACTTGCCATTCGTCTGTTAGAACGCTAACATGAATAAAACCCCTACATTTTATCTGGAGTGAAATACTTAAGGTGATTGCAACGATCTGTTCCCAGCCAATATCCCGCTAGATGGCGCTGAATTCTACATTTCTAGTTTATTTGAGTTTTTGCGTAATTGGAATAGTCATCAAACCTAGGAATAGTCATGGCGGTTACTGCATATTATATTTTATTGAAATATGTTATATCATTGCCTTAAAATCCACCCAATTCGGTAAAATTATGCGTTTTAACATCTGTCATTGCATACAGGGTCGTTTACACACACAGACGTATACAAAAATGATAAAGATTTAACTCTAGATGGCGTGAATGTAAAGCGCGTCACACACGGTGAAGATATTACCTATAATATTTTATCTAATCTAGTAATATTTTATATTACAGTATCTTAAGGTATCCGGTATCAGCGTTCTGACCATCATTTTTCTTTTTTCGCTGTAGAACCGCCATCCTGTTACAAATGACCCACAAAGGAGAATGACCACGGGTGGTATCGGTAAAATTTTAGTTGTGCCACGTATTCGTTATATTGTTAATTCCTATTTGTATTTATAATGATCATATGTATCAATATTAAGTCTTAATTAAACCGGATAAATTGAAATAATAGTAAAAGTAAAAGTTTTTCTTTTGAAACATGTATGACTACGTATGGAATCGGTAAAATACTAGTTGTGTCACGTGTTCGTGATATTGTTAATTCCTATTTGTATTTATAATGATCATATTTATCACTATTAAGTTGTAATTATACCGAATAAATAGAAATAAAAGTAAAAGTTTTGTTTTGACACATACCTATATCTATCTCTCTTGCAAACGTCATATGTCATAGTTTCTATTTGAAATGTCAAATGAATGTGTTCGACGCATTGTTCGATGTTATTTTGAAATAATGTTTAAATTACGATTTACTTTTCACATTTGTCTTGTAAATTAAAATATTACCTATGTAATAAATGTAAAACTTAACGTTCATCGTTAGTTTAAACTCGATTAAGTAGTTTTTTGAAGTGTTGAATAAAACTATTGTTTTATTTTTATTGTCGCGAACTGCGGCTTATTTACATAAAAACTTTAATCATATCTAAAAGTACTAACATCAAGCTTTAAATTGAGCTATATTTCATCTTGACACAATAAGTTTGATTGCGATACCAAGTGCCATAGTCACTTGGGCAATCTCCTGTGGTTTTCATTTTTCTGTATGGGTAGACAAAACTTCAAAACGCCACCTGCTACGGTTTATATTATTATGAACGATTAGCTTTCCGCCCGCATTTTCAAAAAAAAACCCGTATAGTTCCCGTTCCCGTGGGGTTTCCGGGATAAAACCTATTCAATGTGTCCAAGTTACGTTCTATATGTGTGCTAAATTTCATTGTAATCGGTTCAGTAGTATTTGCGTGAAACACACACATACACATCCTCACAAACTTTCGCATTAGTAGGAAGTAGGATTGTTATAAAAATAAAAGTTATATTTGTTGGCGTAAACTATTTTATTGTAATTTTGGGAAATAAATAATGTCAAAATTGATTACCTACAATAAAACGCAGTTTTATTTTATTACCTACATTACACTATTGTTTTTTTTTTATCAAAACATGTATTTGAAGTAGCAAATATGATATTATGCTGATCCAAGCATTTTCACTCAAAACTAATATCACTAATGATTTGTAAAAGTAAATTATTTCAAAATACATTTCATAACCAACAAGTAAGAATAATTATTCATACAACAACAAATCAAAAACACTATTTACTATGGAAAAAAAACCAGGAAGGTGAAAAACATATTTACGATTTCGATGCACTCGACTTTTAGTAAAATAATAGATAAAAATATTATTATGGTTTTGATCACAGACATATCTGTGGTTTTGATTTTAGCTACTAGTATCAGAAAGCTGCGTGTTCAATGTACGTCGGGGTCCCAAAACTGTGGAGGAAGGAAGGTAGAATACCTCCATCGAATAAGTGAAGTTTCTCGACATACTCGATTTGCCGGCCGGCCTCAATGAAGATTGTCCGAAAGTTGTGTATGTGCTCTGTAACGAAAAAATTTCGCTAGCGCGATTCAGAGTGAGGTGTCGTACAATATACCTAATGAAGTTTTTCATCTTTTTATTTTACTGCAAATACAAAATAAAAATTAAACAATGGTAATGTAAATTCTAAACAAACTACTACCAAAATACAATTAGAACAAAAATCATTTGACTGGTTGATTTCACCCAGAGGCCAGAGGCGGCTCGTGACAAAATTGTATGGGTGTTCACTTGAAATAAAACAACGAAAATACAATAGCGTAGCAGGATAATTTATTACAAAAAAAAATGAGCACCACCTTTTATAAAATGTCTATAACACTAAAAATTACAAAGTACAGGCTATTTCAAAACGAATTCAATGACTAGGTATCAATAATTAGTAAATCACCGAATTTGCATTCGCGAGCGTAGGTATCCATAGTGTTTGTCACTGACGGTCACTGACCTCTATAACTTATAGTTATAGAGGTCAGTGGTGTTTGTTGTGTAAACATGTATGTATTTGAGTAGTTAGTAGCATATTATATTCTGAATTTCTGATCCATGCCTATTCACTCAAAACTAATAACACTAATGATTTGTAACAGTAAATTATTTCAATAGGTAGGTATTTGAACATTTCCCAACAAGACGTAAGAATAATTATTCGTAGGTATACAAGATACAATAACAAATCTAATACACTATTTATTATTTTATTATTTACTAGCGGTCCGCCCCGGCTTCGCCCGTGGTACATGTTTACGTTTTCTCTCCATAAGAAGTAATAGCTAGAGAGCTAGCGCAAAGCTACCTGTATGTATTTGACCAGACCTGGATTTTTGTGTGTTGATTCCCCTATACCTACTATACATGAGATGAGGAGTCACTAAGCCCAGAGTGGTGGACGGGGCGCGCGCTTAGGTAAGACAGGTGGAAATTTTTGGCGAACTTTGAAACCATTTGACCACGTCTGCCATTTTGATATTTGAAAATAGATTATTATTACTATCGGAAAATAACAATGGCAGACCATTATCACGCGGATAACATTCTGGCAGACACTTATGAAAGTGCTGAAAAAAATACAATTTTGAAAGTATTTGACCAGATCTGCCATTATATATACATATATTTTATTTATTAGGGTCTTAAAAACTTATTTTCGAAACGGCAGACATTTTCATTGCGTACAGACTTCAGCAGACAACAAAACTTTACAGACTTCAGCAGTCAACAAGACTTAGCTTCTACATGGTCAGATGTATATATGTATTACGTTCCCTGACCTTACATCAATGATTTACTTTATTAATGTTTTTATGGTAATTTACATTTAATTTTGAAAACTATGGAATAAAATTTATAAATTTGATGATACAAAACTAAATATACATTTGTAAAGAATCTCAAATATAAAGTTGTGTTGCAAATAACAAATCATCATTTAAATATTTAGTTTATTTCTTTATTTAAGAAACAATTAACAATTACAAAACAACATAAAAAAACACGCATGCATTTATTGAAATGTTCATTCATCATCACTATCGTATGGCGTTGTGTGACTCGTCTTCATAATCCATTGAATCGGATTCTGTAAAAGTAAAACGTAAATTATATAATAAAAGAAATGAGTCATTATAAACTTACCTAGTAAGGCAATGCCTTTGATGTCGCACGATGCCGCCGCGCCGCCAGTGTAGGTACTTCTGCTGCTACATGAAGATATGCTAGGGTTGCAACAAATGGGAAATAAAACAATTGTAATTATTACTATTATGATGTAATCATTTATTCATATTATGTACATTCAAAACAATTGCTATTATTAAATCTGATGTAATTATTTTTTCATAAATATATAATTATTATTAATTACATAATATATTGCACTGTGAAATATTTACGTATCACTTTATTTTTGATGTTCTTAATTGTCTTTTATAAAATTTAAGTGACGCATTCGCATTGGGATCAACAATCCGATAAGAAAAGAATGGAGACAACATATACATAGCTTTGATTTCAATTCTACAGATACAAAATATACAATCTATCTAAAATGATACAACGGATGTTTCCTGCGTTTTCTCGTCAAAATACCGAAACAACGTAATTATTGTATAGTAGTTGGGCGTGAAAGTAAAAAAACAAATGAAAAGTGTTTTCCATATGATTATTTATTAAATTTACGCGATTAAGAATAATTTCAACGATACAATTTAGTAACCGAGAATTCAGAGGATTAAAGAAAATACCTGCCTGATCATTTTATCAAACTCTAAAAGAATTATGGTTATTTCGCATCACTCGGTTTATTAGTTTGGTAATAATTATTAAAGGTAGTTACAACCCTAGCCATTGAGTCGAACGGTAGGCAACACAATATCGACTTTGTGCGGGTACATATGGTACATTTCTTCTTGCTGTGAAGCGTAATTATTATTATTAAGATTTTTTAGGCTATTTTGAATCAGCTGTTCTAATTTAATTCTAGAAATTTATTAAAACGTGATTTTTTTAAAAGTATATTATGAGTTTATAAATACCTCAACCAACAGTTATTGTGTCCTATCCTCATTTCTTTATATCTTGGTAGTTAACTAAAGTGTTAAATTTACATAACCTCAACAACAACATTTACACTGCCACTGCACTAAAACTAAACTAACTAGCTCTCTAGCTATAAGAACCATCCTCGTACTTCAAGGGATATAATAAAAAAAGAATTATCGAAATCGGTTCAGCCGTTCTCGAGTTATGCGCTTACCAACACATTTTGCGATTCATTTTTATATATAAGACTAGCGGTCCGCCCCGGCTTCGCCCGTGGTACATGTTTACGTTTTCTCTACATAAGAACCATCCTCGTACTTCAAGGAATATAATAAAAAAAGAATTATCGAAATCGGTTCAGCCGTTCTCGAGTTATGCGCTTACCAACACATTTTGCGATTCATTTATATATATATATACTAGCGGTCCGCCCCGGCTTCGCCCGTGGTACATAATATTTACGTTTTCTCTACATAAAAACCATCCTCGTACTTCAAGGAATATAATAAAAAAAGAATGATCGAAATCGGTTCAGCCGTTCTCGAGTTATGCGCTTACCAACACATTTTACGATTCATTTTTATATATAAGATAAGATTATGTGAAAATAACCAGGAAGGTGAAAAACATATTTACGAAAACATAGTAAGTAACATAATATGGCTGTCGCTACAATAATTATATTTCAATTTTATCTTTTTATACCTAGTAGAACTGGCCGACGAATAAAAAAAATCGTATTAGAATAAATACAATAAATTACGGAACAAAAAAAGGATTGTAACTGAATTAGGTATGTTTGTTTCTGGGCGCACCGTTTTCGACGACGCGACGCGCGACGTAAGCGTATAGGTATAGGTACCTACTTTGCTAAAACAAACTAATAAAATTGTGTGTCTGTCTGAAAATTCGGAAAAGCATATTTTGCAAGTTTGTAATTACTTTGATAGTTTACCGATTTATAATAATTGTAATTGTAATTGTATAATATATAATTTGCAATGTGGTGAAATTTCATAAAAATCACGGGCCAATTTTTTGTTTTGAATCCCACCGAAAATATAATTGCGTTATTAGAATAATTAATTACTATACCTACCCACGATCAATTATTACAATATAGTCTCAAATGCATACTAGAGAAATATTGCAATTTGATTCAATTAAAATGCATAGCATACAAAAATAAATTCACAACACAAGAAATTCCGCGCGCAAATCATAGCGCGTGTCAATGAAATCAAGAATGTTTTATATCAAGCCGACGCGGACGACGACGCGACGCCGAACAAAAGTACCTACGACGGACGACCACGCTTCGAGTTGCCAAACGCAAACAACATGAGTAATAAATTGTTTACAAAAAAAACAAGTTTTCCATTTTTCTGTATGAGTAGACAGAACTTCAAAACGCCACCTGCTACGGTTTATATTATGAACGATTGTTATAAAAATAAAAGTTATATTTGTTGGTGTAAACTATTTTATTGATCAATAATTTTGGAATTTAAAATTGTCAACATTGATTACAATAAAACGCAGTTTTATTTTATTACACTATTGTTTTTTTTATCAAAACATGTATTTGAAGTACCATATAATATTATGCTGATCCAAGCATTTTCACTCAAAACTTATATCACTAATGATTTGTAAAAGTAAATTATTTCAATATACATTTCATAACCAACATGTAAGAATAATTATTATTATTCCTACCTACAACAACAAACCTAAAACACTATTTACTATGGGAAAATAACCAGGAAGGTGAAAAACATATTATTATTTACGATTTCGACGCACTCGACTTTTAGTAAAATATAGTAGGGAAACATAATATTATGGTTTTGATTTTTGCTACTAGTATAAGAAAACTGCGTGTTCAAACTACTTGTTTGTCTGTCTGAAAATTCGGAAGTACTTTGGTAGTTTACCGATTTATAATAATATTGTATATATCGTTGTTTAAAAAATATTCAAACACAATAAAATATGATATATGTACAGATTTATCACTGGTTTCAGTGATGAACTGATGAGTCAATTATAGCCACTATACTTTCGTCATACGTGTGTATGATTGATGTGATTTGCAACGTGGTGATATTTCAGAAAAATCACGGGTCAAATTGTCCCACCGAAAATATAACTGCGTTATAAGAATAACTATACCTACGATAAATTATACATAATACAATATAGTCTCAAATGCATACTAGTGAAATATTTTATTTGAATCAATAAAATAAAAAAATAAATAAAAAATAATAATAATACAAAAATAAATTCACAACACAAGAAAATCCGCGCGCAAATCATAGCGCGTGACAATGAAATCAAGAACTTTCGAGCCGACGCGGACGACGAAGGAGCCTAACAAAAGTACCTACAATCATAGGCGGCTCGTGACAAAATTGTATGGCCGTGTTCACTTGAAATAAAACAACGAAAATAGGTACCTACAATAGCGTTAGCAGTACAAAAAAAATGAGCACCACATTATAAATGTCTATTTATACACTAAAAATTATAGAGTATTTCAAAACGAATTCAATTATTATTTAGCAATAATTAGAAAATCCCCGAATTTGCATTAGTGATCGTATTCATAGTGTTTGTCTACACTAATATTATAAAGAGGAAAACTTTGTTTGTTTGTTTGATTGTAAATTGTAATGAATAGGCTCATAAACTACTGGACATTTTACCAATGTTTGCAAGTTTGTGATTACTTTGATAGTTTACCGATTTATAATAATTGTATACTTATATCATTGTTTAAAAATATTCAAACACAATATGATATAGGTACTGATTTATCACTGGTTTCAGTGATGAACTGATGAGTCAATGTTAGCCACAATACTAATCACTTTCGTCATACATGTGTATGAACTATGATTGATGTGATTTGCAATGTGGTGAAATTTCATAAAAATCACGGGCCAATTTTTTGTTTTGAATCCCACCGAAAATACATATATTACTAATTGCGTTATTAGAATAATTAATTACTATACCCACGATCAATTATTACAATTTACAATATAGTCTCAAATGCATACTAGAGAAACATTGCAATTTGAATCAATTAAAATGCATAGCATACAAAAATAAATTCACAACACAAGAAATTCCGCGCGCAAATCATAGCGCGTGTCAATGAAATCAAGAATGTAATTTTATATCAAGCCGACGAGCGACGACGCCGAACTAAAGTACCTACAGTACCATTTACCTTCAGTGTACAATACAGTTTACAGACCTACGACGGACGAACAATAATGAGTAATAAATAAAAAAAAACATAGTTTCTAAGGTCATTAGTTTTATTTTATTTTATTGTTATTTTCTTTGAACGATTGGAAATGAAATTACTCAATTTTTACACAGAACTTTGATTTATTAGAATTATGCTCATTATGCATAAGATAACGAACGCGAATGCACGACATCTAGCGCGTCAATGTCTAAACATCGCCTTTCGTTTAGACATTGACGCGCTAGATCTGTAATAAGTATATAGTCTATGCGCTAGATGTCGTGCTTTATGTCGTGTTTCGCTTGGCAAAAGTCACGCACACTACTGTAGAAGTGTCAAATTTTTCCGGTATTTTACTGTTGTTTTTCTAAGTAAATATTGTAAATTATTGATTAAAAAGGTCGAACGCGCACACATTTCATTATAGAGAAGTGATAAAATGATTAGTTTTAAAGAAATAGTGTCTGTGTTAAGTGTTTAGAGGTAATCAAAAATGTATGGAGGGACGGTCGGAACATCAACCTTAATTCGATTTGGCTATAATATAATAAAAAAATGGACATAGATAACTTTATTCAAAAGTATGACTAATCTATTATTAAAATTGTGCGCATGCACATTTTAATAATATAAACTTACCGGCTTGTAGTAGACTTCTTGCATCTTCCCTCGCCTTCGCTTGATCAACATGGAAATCTTCAGATCTATTACCCTGAAATTTAAAGAAACTGCTTTAATATCTTCATTTGAATGTGTACATGAGGCATTTAGTTTGATCGAGTGTTGTGTAAAGGAAAATGATACTTAATTTTATTAATGTTAAAGTTCAACTTACCATGCACAGAGAGGTCATGAGCCGTTTAAAGTTGCCCGATGTGTCGCCTCGCAAATCATCTTCCAACAGTGTTCCGTATACTGGAAAAATATTATAGGCATATAAAATCTAATTTGGGAAGGGTCAAATAACCGTATTAGTTGTCTGTATGTTTATCTATCATTCACCAGATAAAATATAATGATAATACATACTAACAAACCAAAAACAAATAATAATTAATTTTAATAAACTTCCTCAAAAAATAGACCTTTTCCTTTTAATAATTATTCGTGCGATAATATTATACGTTACTGATAACAATACGTTTTTATTTTTGTCGAATAATAATAATTGATCATAGTTTTAAATACAGCATTCTTGAAGTCGTTTATACTTAATAGCACTTTAAGCTAAGCAAAAGTCACATTTTTTTGCACATGTCATAAATTGGTAACTTATGGAGTATCTTGTCGGTTCTTCTACATAGATACTGCTTTTTGAATCGGTGGTAAACGGTAAAAATATGTTATGAATAATTGAATAAATAAATGCTTGAGTTTGAGCTTTGAATCTGAACAAAGTTAAGAAAAAAAAAGACGTGTGGCACTCGGGGACTGCCGCGGTAAAGCTATTGCATAGCATGCCTTCAAGCCACACCTCCGTGTCCGTGGGAGTGGGGAGCGTGAGGTTTTTCGTTACGGAATTTCTGGATTCGGTCCCCGCGCTCAAGGCCCGCGATAGAAGCTATGCAATAGCTTAAAAGTTAAAGAATACAGATCAGATCAGAAGAAAAATATAAAACAAGCTAAGTATACTCCACAAAGACTAGGAAACAAGAACTAGTTTTGTTGCAAAAAATCAACTCCATAATGACTAAAGGCATTGCGAACTTGTAAAATCAATAGCATGACGTAGGCATGAGTCACGAGCTTGTAAGAGCATGTTACGTCACCGTTTGGCTAACAACCAAGCGATTGTGTTTCCCCGTCTCGTAAGATCGACAGGTTTTACGTATTGGTATTATTGTTGGTACATGACGATAAATCCAATGTTAAGTTTTATCTCATATTGTACGAGAAATCAAAGCTTTTGTGACTCTTGAGTCTCATATTATGTAAACGACTATGTCATTTTATGTTTTACATTTACTATTTTATAGCTTTACATTTCTATTTACATTGTTCTGAAAAACGTGTACTATACAGTATACGTCAATACGTAAAATCACTAGAAGTATATTTATAGATGTATAAATTAAAACAAGTACGGGGAGACTGACTGGCCTAACATAATAACAATTTAAACTGTTTTCCTTCCGGTTACAGTACCATTCCCAACGTTATCATTTTTATTACATTGTTTCATGGCTCTACCATTCAAAAACAGATCTTATTAGCATGTACTTAGGGTCTATTTTTGAACTCCTCATAACAAAGCATGATTAACGCAGCAGTCTCAGAATCTTCTATTATCCTCTTAAAATCGGGGAAGTAACCAAGCAGATAATTTCCATTTATTGCAAATCCAGTTCTGCCGGCACTCATGTACTTTGACAGGAAACTGTTCATTGGAAATCAAGGCCATTTTACATTATCAACGTGTGCATCGCGGTTCAAATAACTGTATTTTAAAATAATGCTCATGGCACTATGCAGATAGCACGGCCTAAATAAATGGAGTACAATGTTTTTATATGTTTATTTTGATAAACATGAACGTAAATGCCAATTCTGCAACCATTAAACAGATTTGTATTCTGTCATTTTTATTTGTCTCATAAAATAAAACAGTTTCGACACAAACACTAACACTCGGTCCTTTTTAGATAATCTATTTAATTAGTCAATTTAAGCTAGGCTATATATCGTGAATTCGATTTTTTATGTAAGTCTTGTTTATTTGGGCCACTTGTATTCACCGAATGTGAATTCTACAGGCCTAGCAAAAAATAGTTATCAACAGAAGTTTTAGACATCCAAACAAAAACGATCTAAACGGATTTTCCTACTTCAACCTAATGGTACGCAAACTTACTGGCAGTATATGCCTGCTTGATGACATGTATCTCATGGTTGGACATAGTGCACATGACTTCTATGAGCACGTCTTCATCAGTTCCGATCCCCGCTGTTGCGTCATGCAGCTCCTTAGCGTAGAACTGGGGTAATGGTGTCATCAACGCTACCAGGAGGTCCTCGAACTTCCCGCTGGTCTCACTCTTAAGGTCGGATACGAGTTCCTGTGAATGTATTCTGTGTTTTAATAATGCTGGACTAAATTCTAAGCGGTAATTGCTACTGGTTATAAGATCCTGGCCTAAACAGGTCCTTTATGTAAATTGTCAACCGGGAATATATTATTCTGTCTTTTTCTATATCTAATAATTTGTATATGCACATGTATTATATTAAAAAGTTATTTTTAAAAAGATCCATACTCTTCTTCCGGTTGGGGCAGTCTTGCTTATTTAAATTCACACCGCGCCGAATTAATAAATTATAATCCAATATTTAACATTGAAATAAAACCTAGGACATAACATAATATTAATCATCATTATTAAATTATGTTAATTACAATATTCACGATCACTTTAATATTTGTTACCATTGTCAAATTAGGCGTGGCACCAATTTATAATTTCCTCTTTAATTAAAAAGAGTAACAACCGTAAAAGCAATATCTTAATGGAAGGCATGGCGTGTGTTGACGGCGACATCGTAAAATTGGAAAATTTATGTCTAGGTAAATATTCCAAATAGCACTATTACAGTATTTACTGTAAATTGTAATATTTGACGAACTAGTGGTACTTGTGGTTAGGGCTATTGCACCATGATCAGTAGTTTCGACCCTAACCACGACAACCACGATATCCGACGAAAGTCTCGTGGTTTTACGTCATATATTTTATTTCTATGGATAGACCCAGATGTCTATTTTACCTATTATATATGTCTAGTTTCAAATAGAAATGGTACTTTCAGATGTCCAGTTTTATGCAAAGTACGAACACAAATAGGCATGAACAACCTTTCTTATTCTAACAAAATTTCTTATTTTTGGAAAAAGGGACCATTTTGGGCTCTTAATTTAATTCATTCATTTTAATTGTTGTAACTACACCTCTTGTATTTCCAAGTCTTGTAATCATTATGTAACGCATGTAATATGAGGATCTATTAAATATCGATTGTTCGCCGCGAATATTAAGTAATCGAAAGTGTACTCGACCTCTATACGTGCAGTGCATGTAGGTATTTACCTACATAAAGCCCTTTCGATTCATTTTTTCTTATCATCCAACTAAAAGACAAAACAAGGAGCGTAATGTATAAAGCGTATCGTATGTAGGCTTAATATTATGTTCTTCTTTGGCAAGCCATATAGTGAAAAACGGTTTATACATTTAACATTTCTATGTTGACAGATTCCATACTGGAAATATTCACACTCGGATTAAATTAATAAATGTAGTTATAAATTATTCAAGTACGTATAAGGACTGTTGCTCTGACCCCTGATAATATCTCGACCATCTACGTCAACCGGTAAATGTAATGAAACATTTTGTTATTACACAACTTTAAACGTATGACGCTCTATCTAGTTAACAAATTTATGATTCACTCTGACGCAGATCTTCTTTCCTTTCTGGTTGATGATTTTATGATTCATTTAACTTTAAAGAAAAAAGCATTACTCCCACTCCCACATTCACGTATGCGCTTACGTTTGACATAAACGTCAGCGCATGACGATGTGTAGGTAATGTACTGAGTATTCAATTAACTATTAATAACGATGAAATAACAAATAAAGAAGGATAAAAACTGAATCATGGCACCCGATACAATCAGATTCTGCTTTTTAATTTCTACTGCTTATGTGACGATCCTACTAATACAGAACATTCATACAACTCTTTTTTTACCACGTACTAAATAAGAACTCTATTAAAAGAACATATTTTCTTTGTTTTTATTTTCTCACGATTTCTAGGTACGAATTTTCTGTGTCATAGAGAATTTCACTCAAAAGAACTAGTTTCGGATTTCCTAAACAGCCGTTTATATTATTATGTAAAACATGAACTCCGACGACGGCTGAAGTAGCCTCTGCCGTTCGCAACTTGCCATTCGTCTGTTAGAACGCTAACATGAATAAAACCCCTACATTTTATCTGGAGTGAAATACTTAAGGTGATTGCAACGATCTGTTCCCAGCCAATATCCCGCTAGATGGCGCTGAATTCTACATTTCTAGTTTATTTGAGTTTTTGCGTAATTGGAATAGTCATCAAACCTAGGAATAGTCATGGCGGTTACTG
>CAJQZN010040934.1:36616-47911 GCA_907164685.1 Colias eurytheme | reverse complement strand
ATTTATTGTAAAATCATACAATTTCATCGACCAAAATCACTTTTCGATTAGTGTCACATAAATTAGAATGAAAAATAATTTAAAAAGCATAGTAGGTCTCATAGTGGCTTAACCCTTATTAAAACGCTGGGAGCTATACTTCCCACGTCTCAGATTGAAGTAAATCGTGTTTTATTTTTATATGCTTAAACCTAATGCAGTGTAATATTTATCTACGCAATCTTAACATTTTAGAGAACTTTTTTTCATGGAAACACTTTTCAGAAAATTATTACATGTCATGGTAAACACACGTCAAAGTCAGGTGACGTGATTTTGCAGCCGAAAACGACCGTTATTTTTTAGTTTTTGGTGTAGTGCTAAAAAAAAATTAGATAAGTAGATTTGAGTTCTAGCTATGTAAACTAGACTATATTACGGTTGCGTGAAACGTAAAAATATGCCCAGAATCTTTCTTTTATACCTTGGTAGAGTCGATTGAAATTAAGTCTTTAAGTGGGAAGATATCATCCCAGTGTTCGTCACTGCACACGACATTCGGAAATTCTATATATAAAATCTGTGTGTCTAAAAAATCTTTTTTAATTGGTATAAGCAACTTATTTATTGTTATTCGTTATTTCCTGATCAGATAATTAGAAATCTTAACTCAATACATTAGTATTTACCTATTGTTTTTATTTTGTAGTAGAAAAATGCCATTTTTATGTTGAAGTCATTCATTTTTCAATTCCCGAATTCTTCCCTCAGTAAAAGAAACTTGCATTGATGAGTACTTTCACCTCCTTTATTAAAAAACTTGATCTTTATAATTTTTTACGATAACATTAAATTCACAAGTGGAGTCAGGGCAACTAACTAGTGTTTTAAAATATTGATGTCTGGAGTGGACACTGGGAGCTATAGTTCCCACCTTTCCAAACTTTTTACAAGAGAGAACAGATGACGGGATATATACTTCCCACCGAAAAAAGGGTACTTCCCCCCACTTACCCCTTTTTTGTGTGTATTTTTGAAATCTACGACCCAAAATTACCCAGGAACGTATCTTACTTTTTTGTTAGCTCCTCCACAGGCTCGCGTTTGAATAAGGGTTAAATCGATGTCATAAATAATACATTTGCAAGCAAGGCTGTTATAAAATGCATTATTCCCGTAAATCTTATTCACGTTAAGCGACAATGTCTTCTTTTAATAAATGTTGTCACGGAAAATATTTGATGTTGAAAAATATTTTGTTTTAATAGATCAAAACAAAAATAACCCAACTTCCTAAAATTATTCTTGTCTTGCCTAATAGTGCAGTGTAAACTCCTTTGGTTAGGAATTAATTTAATAACATAAGTAGTTTATAATAATATATTATATAACTAATAGTTAACTAATTTTTTTATAACCTTTACCGTGACCTACCTACCTACTTGTTTGTCGGTATAATTTTACGCATAGTATTTGTATTCTCTTTGGTTTTACGTTGTACAAGGGTGTGGTAGGTATCATTGCAAGATTTCCCCACTTACAAAAAAAAAGGTATATTACCTCTTTAGCTACGTAGCTACTACGTACGTAGGTAATATTCCAAGGATATCTGATAGTTATTGAGGATTGAGCAATGATTTTTTTAATTAGTAAAATAGGAATTATTGCTTTAATGCAATATGTATTTATAGGTACATAAGATATGAATAATAAAACCGTAAAAATCATTAAATACATACATTAAAGTTTATTTTAAACAAAGATGCAGGTAGCTAACTTAAATTTTATGTATTGCTTATTTTTTTCCTAAGTTTAATCTAACTGCTATTGTTGTGTAAAATTAATGGTCACCCGAGTGCTAAATTATGAACATTAAATATACCTACAATGAGTCCAGAGCCTTTAATCTTAATTAATTTCATCCTAAAATTTACTTCATCACTAATTGAAATTAAGTAACTAGTATGTAATTTAAAAATATGGATGTAATGCATGTAAGAAGAATTCAAAGTTGTTGTTATAATATCGTTTCATTAAATTATATTTTACAAAGGTTGTTCTATGTGGCCACCAAGCTTCAAGCTGCTTGTATGTCTCCTTTCAGTAATTTTACGCTTTATAGGGTCGCCCTCATTTTTTCCCTACTCTTTTTTGCCAAGATGTATTTTTTGGTTGCGCCTTTTTCCACTAGACACAGAATAATATGTGATAATATCATAATATCTAGTAGCACCAGAGAAATAATAATATGTTTCCAAAGACAAAGCATAAACTAGAAAATTAGGTATGCTCTGTGCTAGTGAATGATGTTAAAGTGACACAACGTCGTGACATACGTCTTTTGGATAAATTTGACGTTTACCTACGTTTCATGTGGTTGTATTGAATATTGATAATTGATGGCGTAAATTTATATTTGTGATGTTACAATAATTTAAATTCTTAATTCTTCTTACTAATAATTGATAATGGCTGCTCGTGGAGAAAGAGGTGTTTCACGAGTTCTGGATAAATTAGAAGCGTCGGTTAATGATGGGAAATTTTATGAAGCACACCAAATGTACAGAACTCTCTATTTTAGGTACAAAAACAATAAAAAATTGATCAAAGGTGACTCATTTCTTAATCTTGTAGGCTAATATGAAAATCGTGAATTCACAGGTATTTAAGTCAGAAGAAATATAGTGATTTGTTACAATTACTGTATAATGGAGCATTGATACTGCTACAACGCGATCAGCAAGGCAGCGGAGCTGATCTGAGTATTCTTTTGTTAGATGTTTTGTCAAAATCAGAAACCAAGCCCACAGAAGAATGGATTGAGAAAATAGCTAAATTATTTGAAATGATCAATGCAAGTGTTCCAGAGAGAGACACATTTCTAATTAATGCTGTGAAATGGTCAATGGATGATGGAAAAATAGGTCATCCATTGCTTCATAAGGTATGAGCCTAAATAAAAATATTGAACTGATTCTGTTGGTCTGGTTATTTAAGCGTAATTAAGAACTTCTACATGTAGTTTTATAAAAAAAAAATCCAGTATTCAATTGAAAAGATTAATTTTAACTATGTTTGTGTAGTGAACTGTGGACTGCTATCTCCAATGTTTGTTTTTTGTAACCCTGTTATTCTTCAGATCTTGTTTTATATTAAATTGCATACAATTTTACTATTATTAACTCTTTAATTACAATCTTTGTTAGATAAGTTTTTCTAATGTAATTTGAAACTTTGGAACTGTTTCTTATATTTTGTTTAATTATTACTAACCTTTTCAGAGAATTGCACAGGTATACTGGCGAGAAAAGAAGTACACATCAGCCCATAGACACTTTTTACATTCTAGTGACGGTGCAACTTATGCAACTATGCTCATAGAACTTCACACAACAAAAGGACTGAACTCAGAAATAGACATGTTTATAGCGCAAGCTGTTTTACAAATACTGTGTTTGAGAAACAAGCAAATGGCAGATGATGCTTTAAATGAATACACAAAATCGCATCCTAATATAAATGCCCAAGGTCCTCCATATATACTTCCACTTTTGAACTTTTTATGGTTTCTCTTGAGAGCTGTTGAAGAGTGAGTATTTCTATTTCCTTTTGTATATTCTGGATGCTTTCCAAAAACTAACCTTAAAAATAGGCAAATAAGATAAAATGGAAAAATAAGGTGACATATACACGCTGTATATAAATTTCTTGGGTAATGTAATAGAAAAAAATGTAAGCGTGTACTAGAGTATACACGTAAGAAGTGAAACTTCTTTATGACCTTAAAAATGTCACGAGTATGGCGTAACGCAAAAATGTCACGCGTACGGCGTAACGCAAAAATGTTACACTAAATTTTTGTCCAACCCCGATAAAGAAGTTTCACTTCAAAAACATTACTCATTTTAAACATTGTCATCATAATCCCAAATATCCACCATAAATTCCCACCGCTGGTACATGGACCTCTTATACAGACCATAATCCACCACATTGCCAAGCGCGGGTTTGCAGATGACAATTAATGATATCAAAATTTGTTTCTTCAACATGTTGGTTTTCTCACAATGTTTGCCTTTACTGTTTTAAAAGATGTCATGTTTTACATCTATATTACATATAATAAATCTGTAGAAGGGTCAATTCTGTACATTGAAAATATTGAAAAAATAAATAGCAGAGGGTGGTTACTGGAACGATACCAAACCCAAATATGTGACTAAAAAAATTTTTGTCTGTCTGTCTGTATATGCTGACATCACGTGAAAACTAACGGTTTGATTTCGATGAAACTTGGTATAATCATACCTTATTATCCTGGGCATAAAATAGGATACTTTTTATCCTGGAAAAATATGTGGAAAAAAAATCTTAATTTTTCAGTTTTATCCATAGACGTTGTTCTGTAGAACCGCGAACACACGTTGCGTTACCCGCAGTGGATTCTTTTTTTTTATAGGATGTCATTGTCAGAGTTACTCAAAATGGAGAAATAAACCATCCACGCGAAGACCGACATCCGCGCGGACGGAGTCGCGGGTGGAAGCTAGTGTATATATATATATTATATAAATTAATATGTTCCAGCCAAATTTATGATTTTTTTATCTGTTATTCTTTTATTCCATATC
Source organism: Colias eurytheme (assembly GCA_907164685.1). Lineage (NCBI taxonomy): Eukaryota > Metazoa > Arthropoda > Insecta > Lepidoptera > Pieridae > Colias > Colias eurytheme. The sequence continues at coordinate 43,301 of CAJQZN010040934.1, read as the reverse complement.
AAATAATGTTCTTTTTCTTTTCAGAAAACATGTAATGAAGTTTCAAATATTAAGAAAGTGGTATGCAGTCAGTTTAAGACGTGACCCTAATTATTCTGGTTACTTGGATAACATTGGACGCATTTGGTTTGGAATAGAACGTCCTCAGCGCAATAAAAATCCAAATTCTATGTTAGGTGGCCTTTTGAAATCTATGATAGGAGATGTGGACAGTTCAGATGACGAAAGTAGTAAAGTGGTGCAAAAAGCAAATGTTCCAGATATAGATTAAGGGATGAATTTTAGAAGACAGATGTAATATAGATGAGGTATACTGGTGTTAAAATGTTTGTATCAAGGTGATATTTTAATGAAATTTCAAGGTATATTTGTTGACTGTTTTATATGTAATGAACCTTTATAATCAGGTTTGATTATCATTTCACTTTTTAGCATTATGCTCAGTGGTCAATTATTCCTTGATTGTTTGTCCCTGTAATTAAATTAAATTTCCAAAAACACATGAAATGCAATGTATTTATTTGCCTTGCTATTTTTAACAAATAACAAAACTTAAATTATTACACAAATTTGTATTTTAGTTGTAAATATTAACAATGTAAATAATGTTATTTTTGCATAATAACATTCTTGGATTGTATGAAAATAAACAGATGGCAATGATATTTTGTTTATTTTATTTTTTACCAATAATTCATAAAAGCTATACAAACCTATAACTGCAATATAACATGAAGTGGTTAACATAACATAAAAATATACTAACAAACAATAAAACCTTTGTAAAATAAAAAAGTATATAATATCATATTATTGAGTAAAACAATAACCATAATGCTGTTGTAATTTAAGTTTGTAGGACAATAATATTATTGATGGCATTTATACAGATTCAATAAATTATATAGAAAAACAAGAATTAAACAGTCTTAGCACAGACTAATAATAATAATTATACTAGTCTTAGTGTATAGATGGCGTATAGTTTCTGAAGTATACACTAAAACTGTTTAATTGTAATTGTAGTAGTCAAGATGGTAAAGACTAGAAGTTTCTTGTGACTGGCAATATTTGAAAGAAATTTTGCTTCCTACATACCATACAAAAATATACTTATAATTAACATTTTACACTGGTGAACTGGTTATTTAATTAATTACAACTTAAAAAATTGTGCTTATCAGATTAAGGTATATATCATAATACCCTGTATATTTGTTACAATAAATAACTGAAATATAATATTAGTAATTTTAAAGTTATACAGGGTGATTGGTAATTCGACGTGATCCTTCAAAGGGGTTATACTAGAGGTCATTTGCAACAAATTAAGTCCAGTTAACCAGGGGTCAAAAATGGATTGTTATTGAGCTACAAAAATAAGTTTTATTCCACCTTAAGACCCTTTTATTTTTAAGGTGATGCAAGTTTTGGGCAAGATTTTTTTTTAAAGTGATCGTTCATTCTTCGGTTTACAGTGTAGTAATTTTTTCATAATTAATTATTTTTGGTAAAAGGGAAGAAAATTTCTTAAAAATCAAAAAACCGTCATAGCTCAATAACCATCCATTTTTGACCCCTGGTTAACTGGACTTAATTTTTTGCAAATGACCTCTAGTATAACCCCTTTGAAGGATCACGTCGAATTACCAGTCACCCTGTAGATATAATATTATGCATACATAAATATATTTTGTGCTAGGAATGTGTAGGTCAAAAACATTGAAAGGAGAACCAACTTTATTAGAAGAGGAGACAAAAAGGAGCTTTTACTATTTGTGCTACTGTGAAGGTGTGCTAAAAAGATAGAAAAAAAATGTCTGCAATATTCACACCTCTAATAAATCTCATTTAATATCATATGCTCCTCTACTATTGCCATATACAACTATATATCATAAAAATAATTGTAGGTTCAGTATTATATAAAATTATATTACATATTTTGTTTCTTTACAATATAATTTATCAATTAGTCTGGTTGATGAATTATGATTTGATCAATTATTTGTTTTGTGTTTAAAATTAAAACAGCATCATATTAATGAAATTGCATGCATTTAACTCTCTTTAATATCTTCCACTGTAAGACATGTTATATCTCGTACAAATGAAGAAATTTTAACTGTGTTCATTTGAAGATCAAATTTGATCTTTCTATTTTTCAAATCTAAAGCTTGTCTTACAATAAATCTGTTAAATTCATGTACATCAGGATGATTTAGAAATTCGTTTACATCCATCCACCTACATGCTTTGATTTCTAGATCTGATTTTGTAATTTCGTCTGATGTAGCTTTTAACTTTACTACAACATAAATGTCCGAGTTGCCAAACATTGCATTATGAGTGTGTCGTAGTGTTACCATGGAATCAAACTCTGCATCTACATTAGTCTCCTCCTTAACTTCTCTGATCGCAGCATCTTTTATATTTTCTCCTGAAAATTTTAATATCATAATCCATACGTATTATTATAAATGCGAAAGTAACTCTGTCTGTCTGTCTGTTACTCAATCACGCCTTAACTACTGAACCAATTTGCATGAAATTTGGTATAGAGATATTTTGATACCCGAGAAAGGACATAGGATAGGTTTTATCCCGGAAATCCTACGGGAACGGGTTTTTCTTTGAAAACGCGGGCGGAAAGCTAGTATGATATAATTTCTGAATAAAAAGCATATAATATATTATGCTTCTTATTCAGAAATTAGATTCATTAAGCAGTAGTGTTTTAAAAGTGATAGTATATCTGAATTAGAACAATCTTATCAATTTTATATAATCCATACTAATATTATAAATGCGAAAGTAACTCTGTCTGTCTGTTACTCAATCACGCCTTAACTAGTGAACCAATTTGCATGAAATTTGGTATAGAGATATTTTGATACCCGAGAAAGGACAAAGGCTAATTTTTACCCCGGGACATAGGTTTTATCCGGTAAATCCCACAGGAATGGGAACTATACGGGTTTTTCTTTGACTGCGTGGGCGACGCCGCAGGTGGAAAGCTAGTATAATTATATACTATATCTAAAAGAGCAACTATAGAGTTACTTGACAGCTCTTCTCTGTAGAAAATTCATTCCTAACTGGTGGAAATGGTAAAAGTTTGTTATGACATTTCAAAAATGCTTCTGGTAGAAGTCTAATTTAATAAATAAGTTTTTAGGTTTGAGTTTTTTCCATATAATAAATGCATAATATAAATCAAATAATAATATCTCTTTTATATCAAACTAGCGGTCCGCCCTGGGTTCGCCCGTGGTACATATTTCGCAATAAAATGTAGCCTATGTTCTTTTTCAGAGTCTAAAGATTGTCTGTGCCAAATTTCATCAAAATCGGTCCAGTTGGTTATGTGTGAAAACCATACATACATACATAATTACAAACCTTTCCTCTTTATAATATTAGTATAGACAAGTATTTTTATTTATTATAGACAAGTATCTTTAAATATCAAAGATTTTTCTTTACCTCTTTCCACATAGCCTCCAGGCAGCTTCCAATGAGGGTAATCAAAATGTTTCTCAGTCACTACAAGCATTTCATTCTTGCTGTTCAGCACAAGCCCTCCCACTCCGAGGTTAGTATGACAAGCAGGAGGTAAGTTTGCAGGTCTATCCAGGGGCAGCCATTTATACATCATCACAAAGTCACCTCTAGCATGATGGAAGTTGAACCCTTCCTGAATTTTTTTATAAATATTATTAAACTACACAGTGCACTTATTCAAGTATTTCAAAAGTATGACAAATAAATAATAATGTAGGCAAGTGCTTTTAATAAACTCTAAAGAAAATCAAGGGTTGTAATTTGAAAATTAAACGCTATCTCGCTATGCATAAATAGTATTGATACTAAATTAAAATAATTATATTTTTAACTACAATATAACATATACATATATAGGTACTTAATAATATTACAATACTTACATCAGCCAATATTGGAACCCAAGATGCATCTTTAATATTGACTTTGAACCAAATACATCTTCTTTCTTCAGTTACCCACTTTTTTAAGGATTCTAAAACAAATAAATATCAACAACTAATCAATAGTAATACTCATTAAAAAATCTCCATTGAAAATGTAGTCTCTTAATTTTTTTTAACAACATTTTCAAAACTAAAGATATACCTAGGTACCTTGCTCTAGTAAATTTGATTTATAACAAGTGTAAAATAATAAAAATACATATTGAGGGTTTATTTATTTATTTATAACACTTCATTGTACAAAACAATGTAGGAAATGTGGTACAAATTAATGAGATACAAAAATTTTGCACAATAGGCGGCCTTATTGCTACACAGCAATCTCTGCCAGGCAACCTGGTAAGAAAGGAAATGTGAGAAGAATAAGGATAGCGCAAAAAAGAAATAAAAGAAAGAATATATTTAAAAAAATGCCTACTGTATACTACATACTACAGGGTTATATAGGATGCTACCTAGAAGCAATAAATAGTCATATTTATGGCTCATATTTGTTAACAACAATCTTTTTTTACTTTACTATGTGAAAATAACTTGCAGAGCTGTAGAAGGGGTTTTGGAGAATAGGCAATCAGTTACCTATAAGTACAAAGGAACCTATGCTAGTATGTGCATTTCAGTAATGAATAGCCTAAATCCATTGAGCTATTATTACTATGTAGGAATAGTATGTAACACAATGCTTAAATTCTTTTTAAAATTTTAAGAGTAAAAAGTGTACAATTTTTAATGACCTTTGGGATAATATATTATTTAAGGCCTTTAAAATAATGAATAAGTTTTATAAAAATGGTTTTAAATTGCACAGTAATGGTTTTAAGTTTAAACAATGGTACTACCTACATACATAGTATAATTATTATAATTATTATCCACTCACCTAAAAGCTTTTCTTTAAATTCATTTTTCTCACAAGGTTCCTCTTGTGAAGTAACAGTAATACCTTTGTATCTATCCGAAACACCATTAAATACTGTACTCGACATAGTTTACTTAATAATTAATATTTCGTCTTATATCGTGAATCACAAACGGCAATCGCGTGTGGGGCGCAACAAAAAACTATTCTACATTAATCTCTAGTTTTAATCATGAACTTGATAATAATACGTAATATTATTTTTTATAGTTGAGCATTTTACGCGAGTTCAAGTGGTGCAGCTATTATTTTATGACCTTTGTTCCTTTTGACTGATATATTAAATTATTTATTAATTAGAAAATTAAAAATAATTTGTACTATTTAAAATAGGTTTTATTCGCCATCCGCTAAATATTTTTAAAATTTTTATTTTACGTCATTGATAATTAATTCATTGCATGCCTAATCTCGTGATATATTATTGTGAAATGTGAATTGTCAATTGACATTGACATACGATGATACGGCATTTTTGACAATCGACAATCAACAGATTATAAAGCTACGGTCAAATTGAGGCCATAGATTATACACTTATATACTGTCACCTTAGATCATTAAGTAATGGATGGAGCACGCTGGCAAATGTTCTAACTAAACTTTCTGCCGGTTTTGGTGCGGGGAGGGTAACTCACACTTTGAAACACAATCACACATTCACAAAAATAATTTGTGTTTTTACAAACTCAAACTATTACAAAATGGACAGACTAGCATGTTTTTGCACACATACATCGATTACACAGAAAAATCTCTATACATATACGTAATAATACAATCGCTCTAAAGGGATGTAACCATATCGATATTACAAAAATAATAATTTTGTTGAAATTAGAAATAACATTAATATTATATTCATAAAAAATACTACACAGGTCATTTGTAACGTTTTTATCATTATTATATGCATACGAAAAAACAATAAAACGCCATTTTATTTGTATTTGAATATGTATTTATTCAACACATCACATATTATATTCAATAAAATAAATATCGGTCCAGAAATTTTTATTATTTCTGTACCGAGGTGTCCATTCTGATTTTCTCCCACAGCATTCAATCCACCTTAGCCTTAAAGCAGGATTTTTTGTAAATCTGAAATATACGCAATATTCGTACATACATATAAATAAAGTAGCTGCTCCGCGCGGTTTCACCCCCGTGGCTCCACTCCTGTTGGTCGTAGCGTGATGATATATACCTTCCTCGATAAATGGGCTATCTAACACCGAAAGAATTTTTCAATTCGGACCAGTAGTTCCCGAGAATAGCGCGTTCAAACAAACAAACAAACAAACAAACTCTTCAGCTTTATAATATTTGTATGGATTACATAATAGAAAGGTTACAAGATTAACATTACAAAAAAAACGGCTAAATGCGAGTCGGACTCGCGCACGAAGGGTTCCGTACCATTAAAATGTTCTGCCAGTTAAAAGTAACCGAGCGTAAATTTTAATAAATATATACAAGACTTACAAAATAAACATTATACTCCTTTTTATGCAGTTGTGTAAAATTTTAATATAATAAAGATTAATTCTCATCTCATTTCAAATTATACTTAGAAAAATATTTTTTTATCGACGTTCAAGTTAAAAGCAGTCCGTCACTAAGAAAGTCGTAAAAATTAACGACCTTTTAAGCGACGAGTTTTTAAATTCAACTCTATCACTAAGTTCATAAAGATTAAATTTGAATTTCTCTTCAAGATAGTCTCGCTACATCACTTTATAGTCTCGTGGGG
>CAJQZN010040934.1:0-36606 GCA_907164685.1 Colias eurytheme | reverse complement strand
TTCAACTTTATCGCTTAGTTCATAAAGATTAAATTTGTATATTTTCTTTCCATGATAGTCTCGTGAGGCCGCATCAATGATCGAGTACACACATGACTCGATTATTTGTCTTGATCATATCGCTAAACGATACATCGACGATTATTAGAAATTGCATTTAATTAGAAATGTACGTTAAAAAAATAAAAAAATATACACAAATGAAAGGTTATTCCATCTTTTTTAATATTCGACATGTTTGAATTGCTTCTGCAAGACTTGACAGTGCAAAACGGCATTTTTAGCGGAGCACTCGCAGACGTCCTTTCGATGTTTTACGAATACGCAGAGTGTTCGTAATCGATTACGCAAGTAGTTTTTATGAAAGCATAAGATTTTTCGATTCGAATAATCTTATACCTCGGCAAAAGGGGAAACGCCTGCGTGTGTTATCCATTACTTAATGATCTAAGACTGTCACTGTGATTTGCTTGCTTGCGGCCGCGGCGCGTCAATAGTCGAGCCAATTAGCGCAACCTGCTGGTGCGTTTCACGTTCCAATTATGCATCAGCATAATTCGGCATTGTGCGCCACTGAGTCGCATTATGCTCTGTAATTGGAAAACAGCCCAGGTTACGTTGATGAATTTTGTTGAAATTTATATTTTGGTTTTATGGCATTAAAATGATTTATAAATATAAATTTATAAAGAATAGAAAGAGGCGGGACTCGAACCCGCATCCTTTCGCGCCATTCCAGGGCGGATGCCTGACCAACTCAGCCACTCGTGGTCGAGTTGGTCAGGCATCCGCCCCGGAATGTCCCGCTCTTGGTATAAGCTATTAAATTTGTCATACATGTACACGACAAAATTGTTAATTGACAATTACGAAATATTTATAATCTTGAATCTTGACAAATGAGTAATGACATTGTCATTGATGGTTTTGATAAAATTGTGCCTGGAAATATTATAATAATTTTATTAATTTAAAATAAAAATGAATTTATTATTATGACATCTTAATAATCAGGATTTTATCTAAAGTAGTTTAAGCTTATTCTAATGAACATATAGTGTATAATTAGATAACCGTTTACTTTCTGTAATAACTATGTTTACAAGATTTATTTGTACAGTAAAAGATGCTTGGATGAGAAAAAATAATATGAGGTTGGAACTATTAATGAAAATTTTCTGTTGCGACATCTGTTCATATGTCAATTATTAGAATTAAGAAACATAATATAAAATCATCTATTATAATACATAATTATTGCAGGCTAATATCCTCAATGAAGACATGCTATTCAACTAAATATGTGTTCAAAGCCGAACCTGATAGATTCAAGGGTGTAACAGTTGACACGGTTGATGTAAAATACAGCAATGATGAATTTTTGATTAAATTAGAAGGTAAATTAGAATTAGAATGATTTGAGTCAATAAAAAAATAAGTTTTAAATATACATAATGTATACATATTATACTTCTTATAATGTTATAGATTCTCTAAAGCAATGGCATGAAGAGGGGAAAAGGTGCATATGGTTTAAAATTCGAATCCAGAGTTCCGAGTATGTTCCCCTATTAGCTAAGGTAATTTTTTCTTTAAAATAAGATTAGCTATGTTTTATTTAGTGCTTGTTACATTTTCATTTTTATAAAGTTTGGTATCCTTAGAGAGGTTTTCATTTTCATCATGCTAGAGATGACTTTGTGATGATGTATAAGTGGCTTCCGTTGGACTCTACTCCAAATTTACCACCAGCAAGCCATACAAACCTGGGTGTGGGTGCCTTGGTGTTAAATGATAAACAACAGCTATTGGCAATATCGGAGAAACATTATAATTACCCACACTGGAAGTTGCCAGGTGGCTATGTAGAAAGAGGTACGTAAATTTTTTATTATTTTAGCAACTGTATAAACTATAAACAATCAAGAAAACACATGACCCTTTTGGAAAGTGGAATATAAATGGGAATATGTAATTGAAGTTTATGCTCATGGAGGAAATATATTTGTAAGAAAAATCATATTTTTCGATACCAAGTTAATTCCTACACTACTTAAATAATAATTAAATAATAAATATTTTTAGGAGAAGACATCAAAGATGCTGGTGTGCGAGAAGTAAAAGAGGAAACTGGAGTGGACTGTAGTTTTGAATCAATAATTACATTCAGGCATTCTCACAATATGATGTATGGTAACTCAGATATTTATATCCTGATGATGATGAAAGCTATTTCAGAAGATATTGTACAATCACACAGAGAAGTTAAAGATTGCAAGTGGATGGCCATAGATGAGTATACAAACCATCCGCATGTACATGAATTCAATAGATTGGTTGTGAAAAATGCACTTATGTATAAGGAAAGAAACTTCAAACTAGATATTAAGCAGAAAACAGTGACTTGGCCCACTGCAACAAGAGTAATGAATTATTTAGTACCTTCAGGTTATGAATCAAATTGATGGAAATATTATTTTGTTTATATTATATAAATGGGCAGTGTTTTAACAAGTTTGACCTTTGTATATATTGTATAATACAAAGATGTTATGTATATAATATAATGTTTTGTGAATATAAATAAATTTTATTCTGTTATCAACATTATTTTTATTTATCAAATTTAGCTTTCCTACTAGTCCTACCTAATCATACCAAGAACAGTGTAGGTACTGAAATTTGGAAATGATAGTATCTGTCCTGGGGCCTTAGACAAAGTAACAATTAAAAAACGATAACGAAGTTAGAAAAGGCAAAAATGTATGGGATTGACATACGCCGCGTTAGATCACGTGGTCTATCTAATGTCAATCCCATACATTTTTCCTTTTCTAACTTCGTTATCGTTTTTTAATTGTTACTTTGTCTACGGGCCCTGAATATCCTATGTACCTATTATATATAAATCTCGTGTCACAATGTTTGTTCTCAATGGACTCCTAAACCACTTAACCGATTATAATAAAATGCGCACACCATGTGCAGTTCGATCCAACTTGAGAGATAGGATAGTTTAAACATGTAGGTACCACGGGTGAAGCCGGGGCGGACCGCTAGTATAATTATAATATTATAAATGCGAAAGTTTGTGAGGGTGTGTATGTGTGTGTTTGTTACTCTTTCACGCAAATACTACAGAACCAATTACAATGAAATTAAGCACACATATAGAGGGTAACTTGGATTAACACATAAGATGGGTTTAATCCCGGAAATCCCACGGGAACGGGAACTATGCGGGTTTTTCTTTGAAAACGCGGGCGAAGCCGCGGGCGGAAAGCTAGTTTACAATAAAATAAAACTACTTATGTTATTTTTTTGATTATCGTTACCGTATCGATCCACTGTCAAAGTCGTAAGCGATAAGGTTAATATACGTACCTCAGGGTTGAATTTTTATTTCACATGCGTCCATAAAACGTATTTCCTCAACCATCCTCAACATACTACCTATATCCTGTACGTTCTGCTATTCTCATGTACTTAACTAGGCGATAGTACTTCTTAGAATATTAATTCAAATAGGATACTTCTATTACCTTATTCAACGTGGTAAAAATAATACCCTCATATCCTCCAACATTGCCCGCTTTTCACAGTGTTTTGATCATATACAAGAAAAAACAAAATATGGACAGAATTGATGCTGTTATTTGAGTAGGGAATTGAATTTAGGATAAATATATATACTCGAAATAATCATATTCTTAATAGTTTCTCTAAAAATAAGGAAGAAAGAGGTGGGCGAAGTAAGGTGGAAAAGTATACAACTTTGCCCACCTTTAATATTTCAGCCATTTTAAGACTTACGTAGCTGTTTTTAAGAGACAAAGTACAAGACAAGGCAGAGATGCCGAATCTCTTACAAAAAATGATCCAAAATAAGTAGATCTTCATTAAATTGTATGGGCAAAGTTAGGTGTTATTTTCTCACAATCTTCATACAAAAATTTTTAGGGTCTAGGGTTGTCACAAAAAAATCAACTAGGTAAAGGATGAAAAAATTAAGTTTAATAAAATATGTAGGTGGGTAACAAGTAATAGGTAGGTACACATGCAATAATATTGCGTTCGTACTGTTTCTAGGTATATCTTTAAAATGAAACTGAAATTATGAATATTTATGTACCTATACGTAAATTCTACTACACATTTAAAAAGTACTTAGGTAGGCATACATACTCGTACAATCCTACCTAGGTACCTAAAAGAAAAAACATGCTGTGTACTCAATTTATACCTAAAAAAAATTACCTTGCTACCTATTTGTGAAAATGTGTCAGCCCTAGCACCTCAAAACGGTTGGGCAATGTTGGGATAGGTCACACTACATTTATTAACCTTACATTGCCCAGCGACAAAACTCCTATAATACTACGTATTTTTGCTTGTAAATAACAAATAACCTCCTTTTTTATATTCTAGTTGAATAAATAATAAGAAATATTCACGTATTTTAATTGATTCCCAGTGATCAGAGACAAGTTTTTTTAGAAAAATTTGGCACCACCAAAACACCTCCTTCTTTGTCGACATGTAGCAACAGACTGATTGACGTTATACATGTGCTATCTAATCAGTGTTGCGAGAAAAGACTTTAATTTTCTACCAAAAAACAAAACAAGTCTTAAATGTCATGCTACTCCACATAAACACTCAGGAAAGTTAAAATTTCAATTTGGGCAAAGATAGGCTGGAAAGGCAATGTTGGAGGATATGACGGTAATTAATTAGACTTGGCGAGGTATACGAACACAAAGATCTAGATTCTAGGCGATTGTTTTCATTGGTCAAAGTAGTATTTTAATTTATATCTTTGAATTTAAAATACATATGTACCTATATATAACTATTGTAGGTATGTATTCTGATGCGAAAGTATGTTTGCCCTGTTAATCGTAAAAAGCGGTGTTACGCTGATCGATTTGTATAAAATTTAAAATTAAAATACATATATAACTATATATATTATATGAAAGACCAGAGTCGATGAAAATATATAGTAGAAAATAGTATAGTACGATAGTACTTAGGTACTTCCCTATATTTTAAGTACAATTAATATCTACTTGATGTTTTTCCAAAAATCAAATGGGTAGGTAGGTACCTATTATGAAGGATTGGAAAAGCTATTTTAACTGATTTAGCTGGAAACCATATTTTTTCTATTTTACATCATTTTCTTTATGTTACGTAAAATTAATTAATTAACATTTAGATAGTTAGGTACACAAGGTACTAAACAAAATTAATTTCAGAAATACTTAAATTTTTGTATAGGAAGCCTATCGCTAATCCATTGCATACTCTCGTCTCTCTCTCATCTCAACAACAATAATAAAATAATAATATTTTATTATTAGAGCTCGCACTTTTCTGATGGGTCGCCCAATGGTAAGCGATGACTACCGTTCATAAATATTAGCAGAGACCATAATTATTGTTCAGTCTCAGCCACTGATCGTACGAAATACAGTACCTATGTATTCGAATGCTCCTACTCGTATTTCACGCCATCTGTATGGATGAAGTAACTTACACGATGCGTGCTTGATTCCCACAATGCAAATAAAATCAAGCTTTAATTTAATCCTTTAATATATTTTTATATGTTAAAACCTACGAATAAAAACGTTTCCTTTGTAAAAACTAAAAAGTAAAAAACTGAAGCCAGCAACATCCATCCGCACAAAAATTTGTGAGAGCAATCTCAGTTCCATAACGAATTTGAGAAACTTTGTATCTATTAAAGATCTTTAGAGAAACGTTATTTCTAAATGTTATCAACAACATATAAAGTACCTACCTAAGTCCAGCATTGGAGCTGCGGCTTCGGATAACAAACTATTTTATATTTTTTATTTTACATTTAATAAAAAGCTTTTACAGTTCAAATATTCACATCAAATTAAAAATATATGCAGTACCTAATATGAATTTAGCAGCCACACCTATATGTACATACGTGGAAGTAATTATTAAAATTGATGAATAGTATATATCTAAATGAATATCTAAATTACAAATTGATAAAGAGTTTCAACTGTAGTTTAAGTTATATTTGTCTTTTCCATCCGGACAACAATTCATTTTTGGCATAAATGCTCGAGTGATTTGTTTGCACTTTGCCATTATTCCTTTTCCGTTCTTCTTTGTTGATCCCTGTAACAAAAATAGCATACATAGGTAACATAGGCACAGAATTCAAAAGGTACTTTTTAAAATTAATTTAATATAAATTTTTGATTGGAAATGAGCAATGAAGCTATATTTTTTTGCTACATGCTCCAGTACATAATATGCTCCATACTACCACGGATTAATAGTTACTACTAACACGTAGTTTCAGCCAACAGCTATGATAATGAATGAATAATGCATTGTATATACAGGGTGTCCCACTCTTGGTATACTAAGCGCGAAGGGACTTGTAAACTTGGACGAGCTCAGAATACCGGTGGTGGGACACTCTGTATAGTGGAGTGCCTGTAGTATGCAAAACCGTAACACCTCGGATTAGAGCTGTTATAGTGAATGAATTAATATGATCGATGTGGGATATTGTTTTTTAATTCATTCATTCACTATAACTCTAATCCGAGGTGAAAACCCCCAGGCGCTCCACTTATATTATACTTTCAATAACAACTCATTGTCACATTATTTATGAATACTTATCAATAATAGGTAGATATATTATCAAGAATATTTGAAATGTACTTGTTTATGCTATTTTCGAATATTAATTTAACGTTTTCAGAGCAGTTACAATCAATTTCACATTGAACTAGACGTGGCGTAACTATAGCTTTAGCCCCGTGGCTAATTCATCGGATAGGGCAATGCCTCGGGTTGCTCAAGCTATATTTCTTTGTTCGTTATTACTAAGATGGCTTAGTTATTTATATTATCTGTTATTTATATGTATAGATTATTATCTGTTCTCATAGACAGACATATACTTTTGTGAGGATAGATTCAAGCGTTCTGGCTTCCTGACGGTTAATTTCGAACCCCACAGATTACTAAATATGTAGTTACTACCTGTGCCTATGCGCTATGGAGTAAAACATATTTTAATATTATAACCAGGATTAACCATTTATAGGATACTAGAGGTCCGCCCCGGCTTCGCCCGTGGTACATAGTTATTTCGCAATAAAAGGTAGCCTATGTCCTTTCTCGGGTATCAAAATATCTCCATACCAAATTACATGCAAATTGGTTCAGTAGTTTAGGCATGATTGAGTAACAGACAGACAGAGTTACTTTCGCATTTATAATATTAGTATGGATATTAAAACTATGACAAATAAAAAATGATTGATAGATTATTGTTGTCATAAAATACCGTTCTCTTATCGTTTATTCTTATTTATCTGGCCTAATCATTTTTTCACTCCCATTTTATCAAAGGAACCTAGACCTATAAAGTTAACATTTACCAGTTGCCCAAGTTTATTGGATCGTTTAATTTTAAAATTCTACCTAAGAATTAAAGTTTGAATTCAACAATTTAGATCAAGTAGTAACTAGTAGTTCTAGTTTAATCTAGTAGAAATTAAAAATTATAACTGATTTAAAACGCGATTTAATTATGTCACATCTATCGTATTGTATTATCGCTCTAGAGTCTAGAAAGTGAAGTTCATTTTTTTGTTCCGAACATTACGGGCTACAAGGCCGACATTATGTTGATGCAAATGTTTTAACAATAGCCTTCGTACGTATAGATAGACTATAGGTAGATATACAATTTTGTCATTCAACAATCAACACAAGTGAAGTCAATATAATAGAGTTAAGCGATAACCTAAGTATGCACGGTCTACTTATTTAAGTTTTTTAAATATGTACTGCATTCGCGACAAAAGGAAAACTCATATAAAAGTTTCACTTAGCGAGAACCATGTTACCTATATTTAAGTATAAATCATGACATGTTTACAGTCCAAAACAAACGTGTAATCTAGTCTTAAAATCTTGTGATAAAGTGTATTTTTGCAATCACGAAGTTTAAACAGCGACGTTAATGTTTTTTTGAAAATCAACTATATTTTAAAATGTTTGCTCAATGGCATTTAAATTCTTAGACACGGTTCACAGTAAAAAAGGTTGTCTTACCTCCTTCGTTTCTGATCCATCATGTTTGAGGGTAAAGTATAAAGAGAAGCTCATAAACAATAGTTTTAATGTTATTGCCACGGACACCACTATTATGAAAGCATATGTCATATTTCGGATTTTATGTTGAACACAGCAAGTGTCTTAACTATATATACGTGCACGTGCACCGCTTACAACAGCACCAAGTAACTGGTTACGAATGCTGATTTTTACCAAAGCAATTGTAATCACGGTTGATAAATATCATTGGAGGTGGCCGTTTTCCAATTCTCGTGTCAATAACATTAAAAATATTTTATAATACGTTCACGTTCAAATGTCAGTTCCACTTAATTTAAAATTTATGAGCTAATTAATTGATATGAATAAATAAATGAAGTATTCCTTTCCTAATTAACGATCCTTGGTAAATTATACAGTAGGTAATTAATGTTTTATTTTTGAACAAGGAATATCCGAATTCTTGTTTAATAATAAGTAATTAGTTAGGATCATAGTAATATGTTAAATATTAAGATTATACCTATAGAATGTTGATATATGTAATATAAATAATTTCTTATCTTCGTACCTATCTAGGTATATCATTGAGGTACTATGTACTACGTAGTACATATTAACTCAATGAGGTACATCTATCCCTTCTTGATTAGGACATTGCAAGTCTGCTAAGAAGCCACTTTCAAATTCTAATAAGCATTGTAGAAAATTATATCGAGTCCAGAAGATACTACTTTGGTCAGTTAAAAACCGCAACGCAATGCTTGTTCATACCAAATCGACACTAGTAGGTATAGACCTAAATTAAGTATGTACCTACCTACAGGATGTGACAGTTTGTTCCACTATAAAAGTATAAAACTTCGTAATTTTTACCCGACTACGGCAAAGCAAACGGAGGGTTATGATTTTGACAGGCTATGTAGTATGTATGTATGTATACCTATATGTATGTTCATCTTTTCCCTCGTAACTTCTAAACTACATAACAGAATTCGACAAATAAGCATTAGAAGCGTCTTAATTGTCCGCTGGTTTTTTTATGATAAAATACTGGACGAGTTATCGTAGCCCGAGAAGTAACGATTGACCAAATTTCTTTAAATTCGTTTCTTTTAATAATATGTCGTGTAATTCAGGATCCATCGCCCATTTTTGCACTTGATTACTATCAAGCTAATTTTCCCTGAGTAGCTTTATTTTGATGAGACGCCCAATAATTTCATGTACCTACGAGACTCTCGATTGTGGTAGCTTACAGAGGTAACAAGGATAAAATGTTATGATTTGATGGTTCTCAAATATTTATTACTAACTGAATTTTTTTTTGTTCAATCTCTAGATAATTATCTAAATTATTCGAAAAAATATTTGACCTACAAAATCTATGGTTTGATCAAAGAGTCCCCTCTTTCCAATGTGTATCGATAACGAGGTCATCATAAATGATTACTAACCAGCAGATTTTTTTGTTTTCACTCAGTTAAAATTTATATAATTCAACAGACATATTGTCCTTCAAATTGCATAATAAATATTTGAGAACCATCAAATCAACACATTTTATCCTTGTTACCTCTTTTATATGTTCTGTGCTTGTTAAATGTTACCTCTGTTAGCTACCACAATCGAGAGTTTCGTACAGGAAATTATTAGGCGTCTCATCAAAATAAAGCTACTCTCGGAGTAATCACGTGCAAAAATGGGCGAAGGATCCTGGACTAGTGTCCATATCATAGATTTGCTCACTTCACAAAATTCTCGAGTGTCTAGATACTTCATGAAATAGTTTTATTTCATGGGCAAGACAAAATTTAGAGTGAAATGAACAAAGCGAAGATTGTATAAGTAATATACCTATTTTAGTTTTCTTTTTCTAAAGACCCTATGTATTTATGGGTAAAATATACAACTCATGTACTAGTACCTATATTTATTTTTGGATTGACCAAGACGTAATCAAAATAATAATCTAGTTATTCTGGAAAAAGGATACATATCATTTTTAGACTATGACGTTATGGGCAGATAAATAATGAACGTCGCATTTTATCATTTTACCTAAAATATTATGAATTACCTAACCCTAGATGTGTGATTCAACATTTCGTAATTAGATATTTATCACGAGGAATGACATGAAATAAATTCTTACTTACGCAGTAACTAACTGAAGAATTTCAAATGCCTTTTCCAAGCGTTTCCAACTTCCATTAACTAGAAAGTCACTACGTATAAAAATACGTACCTACTTACAAATAAAAATGTGAATATTTATCGTCAAAATGCCGAATTTAGAGCTTTCACACCTATTGTTCAAATTAATATGGTATCAAACCTTAAAAAACATCTCGCATAATAATCCTGATGAAAATTTCGGCGCTATGAAAATCCTGAAAATCATCTCGCGATTAATGTCTCTTGCCGTCATAGGTATTATATACCTATGTATAAGAAAATTATAAAAATCGCAACATGATAAACATTTCCTTTTCATATACCTAATGCAAATTGTAAACCTGTATTAGCAAATATGTATATCTACTAGATAGACGTAGGGTTCAAATCAATTTGGTTGTCATTAATAATTTTAATTTATAATGTTCGCCCTACGTACTTACCTACGCCTAATATTTATACTTTGACTTTAGAGCTAATGTATATCACGTTTATTTCACGTCTGTATTATCAGAAACGATTTGAAAATGTACACGTTTATAGATAGGATAAGAGTTATTTATTGTTCTTAATTTTGATTTCATTAGAATTACCTACTTATTTCCAAATTGTTTCCATCGATTCTTATCGGTAGCTCAATGATATTTGTATTTTATTTTATTGTATGTAGTTAATTCTACACTCAATAACATTTAAAATCCCATATGTAACATATACCTGTTGGTACATTATGCATTACGTTTTTTTTTTCAATTATTTAAGAACACATCGAAAACGTGCTCTATTAAGCGATACATAAAATACAGTATCTTCTTTATCTTATCTTTTTAAACATTGATAATGATTTGATCAGGTATTCTCGTTTGTCTTTTTTAATTTCACATATCTACTAAACAATTTCAAGTCTTATCTAATAAAAACATTGACGTGATTTCCTGGTAATTGTTTTAAGTATATTCAGTAGCTGTATCAGAAATAGTTAGCGGGTTAATTGAGATGCATTATTCTCTATAGCGTCAATCGATTAAAAATAAGCAAAGGTTATTTATTACCAACTTCATTCAATTGCATGTAACCTTTTGACGTCATTATTTTTAAAATGTTGCTGCGGAAGAGGCATGCATCTACTTTTTTCACTGATATTCAAGAGGAGCTAGGTTCTTTTTTATTGCCATATTATATACCTACGTAGTATATTATTATTAGTCTGTGGCCATAGCATGTTTTTGAGCACTTAATTTTTTTATTTATATAACTATAGTTATATATAAGTTAACTATAGTTATGTAGGCAAGTAAGTATACTTACTTGCCTACGTATTGTAGGTACTTCATCTTGCTATCTCCGGAAGACAAAATCGAATATGTTAAACGACATACGTCACTATTACTTTGATCAGATAAGACACATTTGCATATAAAGACAAGTGAGTATAATGTGATACAACAAACAGCCTTACTAAACTATTGATTTTCATGAACGAATCTTGAACAAAGAGAGGCACGGAAATAGCTTTTTGTCCGACAATTTTAATATAATGTCTAAGTTTTCCTTATTGGTAATCACAACAAAATCTATCAATTATTATATCGGTTTGAATCTAACAAAGGTTCTTGCGGTCAAGCTCTAGGTACACTTAGACACTATACTACACTCCACTCCAAAGCAATCAATGAGGGAAGGAAGCTGTTAAAATTTAAATTAGCATAACAAATACCCACATTCTAACTATATGATGATTGGCGACACTTCTATGTAATGAGTAGGTCAAAATCGGTAGGTATACGAAGGAGTTGATTACATACAAACATACAGATGAATATAATAAAAGTGTGTTAAAAACTTCAGAGCAACATTCATAAATGTAATTGGAACCCGGAGTAACCAATAAAAGTAAATAGAATGCTATCATGATTTATGAAATGCATGAAGGCACTGGATTGAAAAACCTGGGTTCACGATCGTTATTACCGATTTTACAGTGTATCTCATATTGTACGCTTATATAGTTCTTTCACCAAGAAGATTTTGCCAGTCAACGTGAACTGCTGAACTTAATTATTGAAGACTAAGTATAAAATATTGGCGTTCTAGAACAATGAGAAAATAAAATACTTACTTGAGTAGGTACGGCAGCACTGATTCAAATATTTTTTTACTGATAACATGACGTGTGAAGATTATTGTAGGTATTTAGTGATCCTTGTTTTTTTTAAGGAACGAAGTTGTAGTAATTAGTAGTAGTATGCCTACAATAATTCAAATTTTTAATAAATAAATATTTATAGCATATCTTATGAAAAATGAGATTTCATGAATAATTTTTAATATTTTGTAGATTATAGAAAATTATCGCTACAAGTAAAGTGATCTCTTTCAGATAATTAAAAATAAAATATCAGCAATGCCGTGTTTTTTACGACTTCAATTCCATACCTACATTTAAAATGACATTAATTCCGACTGAAAATTATTCTGGAAAACCTTAGCAAATGATTTCAATAGAACTTTCGATATGCCTCCTCCTATTCAGTTACAAACGAACGCATATTGAATTTCTCGTATTCCACCTTGTAGGGATTCTGTACAAAATTATCTAGAGGAACTTGGATCTTCACTAACAAATAAATAAAATAAAATTTTCATCTCCTGAATTTTACTCAAAGCAAAAAGTATAGCTGCGAAATCAATTCATTATCATTATCAGGGATATCATTTTATTTGGAACGTATAGATAACTATGTAATGGTTGGTTAAAATCATTGGTTAAAATTAAGTTAAAATATAAACGACATTAACTATACGTCATAATGTTAACGGTTGGACTACCTTAATGTAAGATAATATAAATAAAACGTGTATGTACCTTGAAGATAAATAGCTTTACATTTATTTTGTGTTGTTTTTCTAAAGACAGATTTTGAATTTCTCTATCAATAACTAGTAAGTACCTATGCATCTGATGAATGCTACACCTCTCTCCCTCGAACTCCCTTGAGAAGATCAAACATATCATAAAGTATAGCTACAATTATAATTTATATCGCATCGTAAAGAGGAAAGCCTTATACATTTGTAGGTATGTCTCTACTCTCAACTACTCAACACCGCCATCGATTTTGAAAATTGTTTCAATAGCCACATCTTTACCAAGTAACAGAGGCTATTTTTAATTTTTATACCACGGGCATAGATTAGATAGCCACGGGGTAATCTTGTCGAAACCGGGGCAAGCAGCTAGTTATTTATTGAATATCGTTGAAGCTATATAGAAATATAATTGAAGACAAAACGACCACTAAACCTTTTAAGGTAAAAAGTGAACATGAAGTTTTATCTACTGTGTTTAACAGCTATAAGTTTCAGATTTATGATTACGGCTTCACATTACACTTTTAAAAGTGGGGACCATGTACATGATGTATTGATATGCAATACAACATCAAACTATGAGCATGCAATATGATGCATTACTCTGTACTTTTGATGTTTAGTAATTTTAAGTTTGGACCTAAGGTTTGGACTATGTATTTGTTTCGAACTTTGAGGGATTATCAAATGGCAATTTATTGACAAGCGAGAAAACTTACTAAAGCTTGATAAATTTATTTTCTCATAATCTAAAAATATTATTAAATTATTTATTATTTATAGATTGAACTTCACCGAATTGAAATTGAAGTAATAGTCCGGGATACATCGCCCATTTTTGCAAGTGATTACTATCAAGCAAATTTTTCGTGAGTAGCTTTATTTTGATGAGATGCCCAATAATTTCATGTACGAAACTCTCGATTGTGGTAGCTTACAGAGGTAACAAGGATAAAAATTTTTGATTTGACGGTTCTCAAATATTTATTACGCAATTTGTAGGACAATATGTCTGTTGAATTATATAAGTATTAAATAAGTGAAAATAAAAAAATCAGCTGGTTAGTAATCATTTATGATGACTTCGTTATCGATACACATTGGAAAGGGGGACTCTTTGATCAAACCATAGATTTTGTAGGACAAATATTTTTTCGAATAATTTAGATAATTATCTTGAGATTGAACAAAAAAAAACATTCAGTTGGTAATTAATATTTGAGAACCATCAAATCAAAATATTTTATCCTTGTTTCCTCTGGTAGCTACCACAATCGAGAGTTTCGTACATGAAATTATTGGGCATCTCATCAAAATAAAGCTACTCACGAAAAATTAGCTTGATAGTAATCACTTGCAAAAATGGACGATGTATCCCGGACTATAATATTTCAGCGTAGCCTAAAGATGGGAGGTATATAAGAGTGGGCGTATATTACGTAATAGCTTATTTGACGTCCGCGTCGGCGCACTTGTTGCAAGGGATGAAACGCAACAGGTACATAAAGACGAGTAAATGGGCAATTCCAATCTTTATTATATCTACCACAATACCATTAGTATATACATATTAATGTATTCGCTATTACTTTATAGATAAGATAATAGAAATATTGTAAGTACATTGTATCTATGTATTGCGGAAATAATGTTTAGACAAAACTGCTTGCTTTGTTAAAATTATGTGGCTGAATTAAGGAAACATATAAATTGTGGAAAATAAATGAAAAATATTTTTTACGATATGACGATTGGCAAAATTTATCTATTCAGAAGATTCTTCTCATTCACAGCTGCAGAAGACAGATTGAGATATCCGTTTTATTACATCTTCACAGCATTGTGTTTAAAATATGTAGCCTAAAACCAACCTATATAGAGATATTGATGCTAAAGAATATAGAATTCAATCTTAATTACTAAATTATTTTCTCTATCATAAATGTATGTCATCATCATAAACAGTATCAATATGCAGTTGTTATGTCGAAGGGACATCAATATATTGTTTTATATGTATGATCAAAGATTACATCACAGTATCATTGCTAGTGTGTCTACGCTGTTTAGTTACACGGGTTATTGATTTTACAGGATTTTACCTTCATGCACCCACGTAGATTATAAATATTCCCGGAGCTCGTGCAATGTTACAGACATGTTACAGATGACCTTTCCGTATGGTATTTAAGTATTATACCTAATACTGAAACTTTTTCCCTGTATGAGTAGGTAGTATGTATTTATGTAGATTGAAGATATTAAAATAACTTATTCAGTAGGCAAAAAATTATAAACACAAACAATTTGTAGTTTTAATCATGTATTTTAGGTATAGCGAAAAGGGAGTTTTTTGTGCCTTATATTTACATAAATTACGAAAACAAATAAACTTAAGTAGCGACAGCGCTAATTAGTTGATTGGTTTTCTATAAGCGTTATTATAAAAATAGAGCTATTTTAAAGTAGGTACATAGGAATTGTGTTAAGCCTTTCTGATCTCAATACCTCATTCAAGTATAAGAGGAGATGTATAAGGATTATGTTAATGTTAATTATCTATTATTACGCTAATGATTTTGTGGCGCCTATGAGAATGTAAATAATTTTTGTAATGATTGTAACATTGTCTAAGAATTTTGTCGGTGCAGCCACACTTAATGTTTTTAAAGACTTGGTAGAGTTAAGATAGAGCTGAAAACGAAAGAGAGCTGCAATGTAGAGCCTGTTGTACTAGTCAAGAAGACAGTTTGTGGTTTCGCTGCTGGCTCATGGAGTGCGGTGCGGCGCGGTCCGCAAAGCGCCAGTCGCCATCACAATTCACATCGGGTCGAGTTGCCGCCACGGGTGCCTGTGCCGCGCGCTATCGTTCTATAAACTGACACGTTTACTATTTCGCATCTCGCCGCGCTCCACTACGCGGAAACTATCACTTTCGCTACAGTTACGACCACATTTTAACTATGATAATACTGTGAATTTTACACCAAACACTCTGAGAGTACCACACCACGGCGGCTTTAAAAGGTAAGTTCATTTAATCTAAAGCGGATAAAAATTAAGCTACGTGTCAGTTTCGATGCTAAGTGAAAGGCAAATTCATTGTTATAGTATTACAATAGAAAAACATACATAGTGTCAAGTGTGTGCTTGTAAATTTTGAGAGTATGCAGAAGCTTTGAAAACAAAATGTTGCAGCGTGCTTTTCAGGAGGCTGGGCAAAAATATTTTATATACAGCTTTTATATTTTGAGCTACAGAATATTAATAATAAGGAAACTATTTAAACCTATCGGTGCCTCCTTGGAAAGTTAAATTTATATTATGAAAGTCAATCGCGAAGTATTATTTCTTAAACCTGTTTTGAGCATTTTATTTGATAACACCACACGAAATCCTCTAATAAAGTAGGTGGCTACTGTAATTACGGTACTAAATGAGTTCTCAAAATTATAGATAATGCATTTGTTATAAAAAATATACATTTAATTATTTTAGCTCCATTCATTATGTTCTTATTATCAAAACAAATAAATGTAAATATAATGCATAATACACGTCGCAAGAACTGTGATAACGATAGTAAAGGCGATTTGTCGATAACTTTAAAGCTTGTCATAAATTACAAAAATAAAATATATTTATCAATGATATTATAGTGAATTAATACCAATCAAACATGTTAGTGTTTCGTGTTTCAGAAAAATTAAAAAAAGAAATACTTAGTATCGTCACAGATTAGGGGAGACCGGGTACAAAAGTAACGGTGGGTCGAAAGTAACAAACGCTCTCTAGATTTATCCAATGGGCGAACACCGCTAAGCCTCTGTCAGGCGATAGCCGAGAGCGTCCCCCTTAATTGTATTCATTCGCCGCGTGCGCCACGCGCTGTTAGGCTGTGTGACAGGACGCTACGTGTTTTCACGAATCAAAAGTAAGATTTTCGACATTTTTTTATTAACCGTTTACGTAGTCTTAAAAGGATGATAGAAATCTGAATGTTTGCATATCCATTCTTGATTAGAGTAATTGTACATTGCTCATAATCATTTTTATGTAGCACGTTCCGTTTTAAAGTTTTGTTGCACGTCTTGGCAAAAATATAGACGGGTACAAAAGTAACATAGCCCTATGGGTACAAAAGTAACATGTTATTTTTGTCCCATTATGATTATGTATATTTTTATGTACATCTTTACTTCAACAGAATGCCGCGACAACGCATTAGAACTACTGATCGAGGAATTACCAACACGGCTGAAGAGCATTTTGAAAGATGGTGCAACAATTAGAGGCCTTGCAAAAATATAATATGTATTTGCCATGTAACATTATATAGATTTATAAAACAAATTATAAGCCGTAATACTAGTGCAGCTACCTTGCGTCGATCGAGATTTACTAATAACAAGTAAAGTAATCTACGCGACTATTTAATCGAGTGCTCTGCAGTTTATTTTCAGTTATCTCCATCAACGAGCATAATGTGAATAATTTTTTTGATAACCTTGCTGAGGTATTGTGAAAGATACCAATTTGAGCCAAAAGATACTTGGAATATGGACGAGACAGGGGTGACCACAAACCAAATTTGTAGATTAAAAAGGGATTAAACAAGTAGGTGCCATAACCTTAGCAGAGCCTGGAAAATTAGTAACTGTTGCTGTTGCCATTAATGCTCTAGGAGAACACAATAGGCTTTTTTCGTATTGCCGAGGGTCCTGTTGGTTGTGCTGGAGCTGGGAATGCTAGTGGATGGATGCAGGATGCAGAATTTTTAATTATAAAATAATGATTCCCTTAATTAATCTCATGACTTGAACTTCGAATATTTTTTATCGGTTGTTTTGTATTATATTTGCAAGTATTATATTTAAAATACAAAAGTTGATATGTGTTATTAATACAAAGTCTTTAAACAAATAATTTGTTGATTTACCATCATAATATTGTATTAATTACCAACCCCTTTGTCTTGTTACTTTCGACCCACGACGTGTTACTTTCGACCTGCTTACGGGGTCGAAAGTAACAACTGACGATTTTTTTTTAAACTTACTTTATGAATATAAAACACTACATAATATAATAAATTGAGGTGCTAGTGTAAAGAATATAAACTAAATTTATATATGGTTATATTAATTTAATGATAACAGTAACACCCAGTCAGAAATCAAGGTACAAGTACAAAGTGTTACTTTTGTACCCGGTCTCCCCTACAAAGTAGTTAGGTATGGTTAAAAATACCTCTTACAGTTATTTCGGTAGGTACCTAATACAAGGTACCTACTACATACATATATATTTATAAAACAACAAAATATGTACCAACACTTTTTATGTAGATTAATCAGGCGGTACCTACCTACATATTATTATAATTATTATGGTGTCGATAAAATTTTGTGGTGTGATCGTGATTAAATGCGGTATTAAAATAAAATTAATATTGTTTTATTAATATTATATTGCGGGTCGACCATAAAATCTACGAATTTAAACGAATGGATTGGTTTTTAGTTTTTACCAAGCGGATATACCTACCTATTATTTATGTTTTATTTTTACATACTTAAACAATACCATGTGCAAATGCTATTGTATGTATTATAAAAATAACAGATTGTCGGTTTCTCTATTATAAAGCGAAAAGTCTTCGAAAAGAAATATACGTATGTTCCGAATTTTAATGACTTTGAATCGTAAAAGAAAGTCACCTGTTGTTATAAAATGAATATGTAATATCTATGTGTACAACTGAAGACGCAACGAATGAAAGAAAAATTCAAGAAGGAAAAAATAAAATTAAAATGAACTCGCTACTAATATTCAATGTATCTTTTTGCAATATGTAAAATAGTTTAATGTACATTGAAAAATATATAATTTATTCATCGTAAAAATGGCAGTTATACAAAAGTTAAAGTTAAATTATCCAATATTTATTATAAGACTAGTAATCTCTTCAAAGAGTAGAGTCTCTACTTTTAGTCTCTACAAATCTTCTCTTAGCCTAAAGGTTAAGATTCTTTTACAGATAGCCAAAATAGTGAAACCTACGCAACCCAGCCTATAAAATACAGCATAATATGATATTAAAATACTAAAGTGATAAGTAAATCTTTTTTAAATTTAAGGTGAGGTAGGTTGTTTTGCTTGATGTAAAATAGCAATTGTATCATTTCAAATCAATGCCTTAGTTTTTGGCTATAAGGCTATCACCTGTTGCAATAACTACATTGTCGAAATACCGATAGTTTCCAAATATTTTCTGTAACTGACAACATGATTTTATGTGTAAAACTTTGAGATATCACCAAACATTTCGATACGATACTATATATAAACTAGAAGGCATTTGTTACATTATTTGATATTTGAAAAACATTGAAATGCTTAATACCTAAAGGCACAACCGGAAGCAATTCTGTTGTAATAAAATAACCACAATTGAGAAGCTCTTGTTTTTCAACTTTCATTGCATTACTGCAATCATGACTTGTATTTTGTAGCATTAGCCAAGTTTTTGCTCGCGTTTGAATTAGGACACTTTTTCTGATGAAATGTTTAATAGTTGAAGCTGATATAAAACCTTCTTAATGGCAATTAAAAATAATAATATAGATACCTAAATTGTTATTGAAAACAAGCATAGAAAACACATTTTACGAACTTGAAAACAGTGATAAATTACATCAATTGTTTAATGTTTGATCAGATGAAAATTGTATTACGATTTACGAGTAATATAACAATAGTTTTGCGTGTAATTAATTATAACATTGGTACACGTTCAAGCTGCATGCTTTTCAAACTCACGTACTCTTTATGTTGTATAATCACGTTCTACTTACGAAATGTTTCTTCTCGGATGCATTTGATGAAAGATACTATATATTAAAACTTAATAGTATAATAAAGTTTCACTAAAACTCAAGTAAAACATTAGAATAATTTGAAAACTATTTGTATTTCAATGAAAAATATTGTAGCAGTAAGACTCTACCTCTTAATGTATCAGTCTATCTGTTTTGTACAATTGAATAAATATAAATAACATTGTTCCATGCATTACAATATAATAATATTTATACAAAAAATAAGTTCGTCGTAATATAGTAAATATAAATTGTTGGATGTATATTAAAATAAGAAAGATACATTTATGCCATCAAGTTATTATTAATTATACTCAGCCATTAGGTACTCAGCCAACGTTCAGTGAAGGTATACGGCAGAATTATTACTATCTACTTTTACATCATCACACTTAAGTAGGTACATAAGTATTTTTAAATATAATAATAGCTTCAAGAATTTATGTAACTAAAATTAAATAAGTAAATAAGTAAACTATTTAAGTATTTGTGCCTCATATTATACCTATACAGCGCGAGCGCCCTTGCGCATATAATTGGTGGCATAATAACCAGCAACATAACCAAGCTACTGGCTACAGTCTTCACCATTGCCAAAGAATTTCAGTGAGAGTATCAAGTACGGAAAATCATTCTTCAATACCTAGCATTACTACATTCGATGAAGCTATTCAATGTAAAATTAAAAGCCACCCTAAATATTTAACTTTATTGTTGACTGTTGTTAATATCTTTGTAGTGGGCAAGTGAAATAAATCCAGCAAAGGTTAAAATAAACAATTCCCAAAAGTTTTTCCCAGGGTGTCCTTACACGCCAGAACTGAATTCGATAAAAGTATAGGTAGGTATTAGTTAGAGTGGATCAAAACGAATGAGACCAGCAATAGCAAATGCAATCAAACAGAATAATAAAAGAAAATAAACGAGAAGATGCCATTAATTGATAGATACTATTGCATTTATTGACTGTATGAATATAGTGGAAGAGTACTTAGTTTTTTTTTAATAAGAGCAACTGAAGTATATCTAAGTATGTAGTTCTTTATAGGACATCTACGAGTATACAGCAACTATAATTTTAACCAAGAATCAATATACTTAGTTGCTCAGAGTGCTTCAATTCGCAACTCATTAATCCTAGAAGTAGAAGCTGAATTATGAGACTTTTATTTGTAAAAAACAATTATATTTGTAAAAACTTCAATAACTCCTGTAACAATCGTGTTATCGATGAAATTTATATACTAGACTATATTAATTTAAGTTATAATACCAAATTTTTTTTTAAACAAACTATCTCGTGTTTTTTCTACGGATGATAAATTAATGTAGAATTTATATTATTAGATAAGTACCTACTACCTAGGTACCTACTTATCGACAAAAAGATTGAAAGTAAAAAACAAATAGACACCACTTTAATTCTTACGATAATTGCGAAAGGTCGATACCTTATAGATCCACTCAACGAATTATTAGAATGAAAACATAATAACAACTCATTATGCACTTCGTACCGTTATGTAATTAAACACTTGTTAACATAGCTACAAAATGATTTCATTTTATACGAAGTAAATTGAATTACTTTAAAACACGTTTAAAGCCGTGGAATGAAAGAGACTTGAAATCCGATTCGACTCGATAATCATGTCTCTGGAGAATTTTCTTACTATTTCAACTAAATTTGATATATTATTCCAAAATGACACGATATCTAGTCGTGCAGTATTTTATGGACACTTTGTAGATATCTCAATTAACATATTCTTAGAAATTACAAAAATTTATCTACATAAAAATTTGTAAGTGATACATAAGTAAGAAATGTATATTCTGCCTGGGCGAAGCCGGGCGAGCAGCAATTGTATAATATATGAATAACAAATAATTATTTTTAATAATTTGAAATTAATATTTAAAATGATAATTTATTTAATTGCATAATCATTTATCATCCATTTGTGCTTCAATTGTTTTGTCGCAGTAATTTTCAGTGGGCTCTACATTTAGGAGAATTGTTATTTGAATAATATAATAGAGTTAAATTTTTGGGCAAATAGAAGTTAGATGATGAAGATGTTTGTTAACCTTTTAATTATTATAATCATTTGTTTTTGAGTTTTTATATACTTACAAGGTATTGAGTAGTATGTAGTATTGACGTCATTTAAAATAATGGCTCTATGTATACAGATACAAGACATCGATGTTCATCTCCGCCTCTTAAAATTTTTAAATGTGCCTTTTCAGATTTTCCTTCTAAATATATCGTATTTATTATGCCTTTGTTCGATTTTGTGTAGGTAACCTATAATTTTTTACGTAATCCGGTGATATCTTATAAATCTCGTGTCACAATGTTTGTCCTCAATGGAGCCCTAAACCACTTAACCGATTATAATAAAATTCGCACACCATGTGCAGTTCGATCCAACTTGAGAGATAGGATAGGTTTAATCCCGGAAATCCCACGGGAAAGGGAACTATGCGGGGTTTTCTCTGAAAACGCGGGCGAAGCCGCGGGCGGAAAGCTAGTTGTATTATAATTATAACAAATAGTAAATTTTAAGCATAGGTAAAATAAAAATATTATATTTAAGTTGGGGATAGCGTTTTTGAAACTTTTTTGATTTAGTTTCGACACAAATAGCGAAAATAATGCAAATGTTAATCTTAATTTTGAACTAAAATGTTTATTAAAAATTGGTTGTCCGTAAAGTGGGTTTACTGACGATAGTTGAACGTGACAACGTCCGACTGTGCTTCTTTGTCGCTCGTTCCGCGCTCTCGCTTGCACTTCAAGCCTTACATGGAACGCCTCAGAGCGAGGTAACGCCGCATGAGTTATGTTTTTTCGTGCGTGCAGCTGGCTGTATCGAATTATAAGACGTTGTCACGTCAAAAAATAATAGAGTCGGCCTCTTCTGGGTTCTATTATTTTTAACATTGTAGGTAAGCTTGAGAAAAAGCTTACCTACAGGCTACAATGTGTGAAGTTAACGTTAACGGAATATCGCATACAATGTGTTCAAAAGCTTCTATTAAGTTGTAGTGCACTTTTTCCCATATCATTATGCAATATTCTGGTATACTACAATGGTATCGATAAGCATAAGTGGGCTAACGGTGGTAGCAAGGTGAAAGTACCCGCGGGGCGCGGTGGCGAAGGCCGACCACCACGCGCCGGCGCGGACGGCCTCACTGACGTAGGCAGTTGAGATTCGATAATAACAATTAATCCATGCATTTTTACAAATATATGTAAAGAGAAGGCTCGAATATCGATTAGTTACGTGCATGTTCGCCTGTAACAAAGAATGGTCTTAGTGCATTATTTCGTAGGTTATCGTTACAATAGTCCATAGAAATCTAAATAACAAGACACTAGAAGTCGTAAGCGTGCGTGACCTTGTCGCCACTCAGGTGATTTGCACATCACCAGTGCATTCGTCACTGTTCAGTTGCTCTGGAGACGTATGAGTGTATACATGGTATGTTTCAGCAATTCCCATTGCGGAAATTCTTCCACAAGTTGTAATTATACTTATAAAGGAATAATATTTCATCGGAAAATATTTTTTTTTAGAAATAATGCCGTCTTTCCTTAAAATTATAGAATATTTACAAGTATTACGAGTGTCACCATAGTAATCGAAATAACAATGAATGACACAGTCAACCATTCTTTATTATCACGTTTGTTCGTATTGGAGCAAAAAGTCTCATATACTTAGGGATGTTATTCTAAAATAAACCGTAAATTCGTGCGTTAGGATACATATTCAAAAGCTTAATTTAATAGATAAGTTAGTTTTCACTAAAATCAAGCTGTCCAATAAAAGGCATAGTTTACTTGTGTGTACTGTTTAGCTTTCGGTTTGAATGTGTTGATTTTGGCGACAGCGGTTTTCATACGAATTATGACATTATAGCACTTCTATGTGTCTTGTTATTTAGATTTCTATGCAATAGTCTCTCTCTCACTGCTCACAGCTCACTATAGTATCACGGTTTTGACTGACTCTTGTGAATTGAAAATCATTTTATTTTGTATTTAATAACTCAAGCCCCGGAACCACAGACACAATAGAAAATCTATTATGTCTGGGACCGGTCGGGCCGCTTGGGGCTCAATGGGTTAAAACTAATTAGTAATTACAAATTGGATAACTATTAATCAATGGGAAATATAACTCGATATCCCATAATAAATAACTTTACACATACTGCAACCTGTTGCATCCAGGTTGCATCTGTTCTCATTTATTACATACTAGCTTTCCACCCGCAGCTTCGCCCGCGCAGTCAAAGAAAAACCCGCATAGTTCCCGTGGGATTTCCGGGATAAAACCTATCCTATTTCCCGGGGTAAAAAGTAGCCTATGTCCTTTCTCGGGTATCAAAATATCTCTATACCAAATTTCATGCAAATTGGTTCAGTAGTTAAGGCGTGATTGAGTAACAGACAGACAGACAGAGTTACTTTCGCATTTATAATATTAGTATGGATTAGATCAACTAGTGGGTATTTAGATATTTATTTTATCTAGCATACCATTCATAGAAGAGAGTGAGAAAATATGTGGTACAAAGGAAATACGGGAATAACTAATCCATTTCTTATCTACAATATTTTTCATAATCGTTAGATATACATAAGAAATTGGAACATGTTGTTGCTTTACAGTTAATAATTTAAGAAGCTTTACCTATCTTAATACGAATTTAAAACAGAACATATTATCATAGATAAGAGCGTGGGAGTATGAAATTGAATTCAATGTTTATATCGACTTCATTACTTTCTTGTTATAGTTTTATGCAAGAATCAACCTTGAAAAATATCTAGACTACGGCGAGGAAGTAGTGCCGTTTCAGAAGATTATATAAAGATTTACTATATACATATTAATAAATACTATGAAGTAACGTGTTGCATAATTTTAAAGTTAATGCAGCTACAGTTTATAAATAGCACTTCAATGTTATAGTTTACGATAATAAAACATGACATTGTTACAGTAATATGAAAATAATAAAATTAAATATTGATATTAGCATGTTAAAAAGTATTATTGTTATAAAATTTAACAGATATACCAAAGCGCTTTGCACTTTATACGACGACTGTACGGTGTACCTACTAGCCAAGCATAATATAAAATATTATATTTACAGACAAGTTGATTACTTTTGCAGGGAAATCATTTTTATATATACAGTCGTCTGAGACTGAATATTTTATACAAGAAACTCTGTAAGCGTACGCGCACTCATTGGCCTCGGTGATTATCGACTCTACAATTTAAAATGTCAGGAAAATGTCAGCGGTTGATCGTAATTCGTAATCATAAATTCTTTAAGAATTATGGAAGTTAGCAATGGAGTTATACCAAATTACTATTTACCACTATCTCCAATATCGGGAACAAAATAACACAATGATGTACCTACCTAATCGAATAATAATATTAATTAAACAACATATGTAACACTGTAGTTGAGTAAGTATTTCTAGGAAGAGTTAAGGTAGAGTTTCTTAAATTCGGTAAATTTTGAGTTCAAAATCACTCAATTTTATTTAATAAATAGAAAAAATGTCTAGGTACCCAAAAACGTATTGATATTGTCATTGGTATTGCCTATTATTATAAAAGATAATAAAATGCCTTTCATCAGTCGTCAATTAAGTTTCTTTAGTTATTGAAAAAGCAAAATATATTTTGATTAAACAACTGTATAAATAATGTGTATGACGTAGGCTATAAAATAATATGTTAACAATGTTCCCGTTCTGAAAAACGTACATACATAATGAATATTGAACATTCTATTGATAAACAATTAAGTACCTATTACTTCGGGCGAATAATGCATGCCGTAATTATATTGCATTCTGAATGTTATAGAATACAGATGCCATCTGTCAGATGGTTATAGGTTTCCAACAACTTAGGTACTATTTATGTGTCCTATAATGCATATATAAGGAGTATAACAAAATAAATGTACCAGCAAAACTTAAAAATATCTTTATGTCTTACTACTAGGTACCACAGATAATATTATAATAATAAGTACTCTAAACTACTACTTCTTTTTGCTATTTATATAATTTGCTACTTCTTTTTTTATCAAAACGACTTAATAATATATGCAAAAATAATTTGGAAAATCCAAAAGTGCACGCCTCATAATTTTTTTTAATAAATATTTATTAATTATTATTTTTGTTTATTTAATAACAATTAAACCACATCGAATCAGACCCTGAAAAATGAAAGGGTTCTATTCCTGAGCATACTCAAGCGTAAGAGAGAAAAAAAGACTCGATTAGTAAAGTATTTCGGTCGCTATCGTGTTAACAAGAAAAAGGATCCGCACATACAGACACACGGACGTCCAAGACAGAACTTTTTTAAACTGTTTTTTAACTAGTTTAAATAACAAAAATGACATCAAAAATATCATGAACGTTAAAAATAGTGTTTTTTCTTAATATGTGTGTGTATGTATTATCTTACAAGTGCAATGTATGATACATAAAGACATTTTAAGTTTGAAAAATCAGATGTTTTGCGCGAAGTGACAGTAGTACCCACCTCAACGCTTCGCTTATGAGGCGTGCAATAATATAATACGATACTATAGACAAAGCCAATACTTAGAATATTTAAACAACATTTTGAAAACTATTGGAGACATCTACGCAGACTGATCGAT
Source organism: Colias eurytheme (assembly GCA_907164685.1). NCBI lineage: Eukaryota > Metazoa > Arthropoda > Insecta > Lepidoptera > Pieridae > Colias > Colias eurytheme. Next base: position 9,820 of record CAJQZN010040934.1, on the reverse strand, counting down.
TGTAGGGACAAATGCACAACGCTCAGTCTAGCAGCTAGCTTATTAAAATTTATGGTAGAAGCTACAGCTTTTCCGACATATTATACACACCTAATATTAGGTGAATTACTATATAACTTCGGAAGATACTTTTATACATATTGAGAATCGATATGTTTATTTTGGTAGAGTGAATCCGTCGCTTAAATAAGAATTATTGCTATAATCCTAACTTATCGGTATTATCGGTATAGTCATGTACTTATTTTTAAATCACGAGACTAGTTAGTTAGATTTAAGTCTAATATTAAATGGTTATAAATTATAAGCCAAAAATTATAATATACCTTAGTGATTATCTGATTCATACTACATCAAGATAAAATAAAATTAGATATGTATTAAAACAAGAAGAACGAGTTTTGTTGCATAATTTTTCATCTAAAAATGTATATTGACTTTGTCTTAGTGTAGCTATGTATCCTGTTGACCTACATTACGAATTTTTATTGAGTAAAACCAGTCTCCTATGATAATTAAAAATGCTGAATGCATTACACACAATTCATACGATAGAAAAGGCACCAAAACCTATATTCTAATAAATTTTTTTTGTGATATAATATCAAAATTTCTATTATATTCTCGACGACCGACCTGTTGCAATTAATGATTTCTGTTAATTAAACATTTTTAATACTAGCTAATTAGTGCCGTCTCCTGACTTGAGAAGATTCTACGTAGGTAGGTTTGGGTAATGAATCCCTCAAAACTCGTTACGATTACCCGTCTCCTATACAACATTTAACGAATGAAAAGTATAATATTAATATGTTGTACAATTCATTAGTACACATAGTAATAAATAATCAAGTTTTCCTGGAGTTTATAAGCAAAATGCAAAACTACAGCTTTTCCGAGTAAGATCTTATTTCGTAGAATCCTTTTTAAAATAGATATTTCATCTCAGAATTTGCTAGTTACCTACGTAATTTAATAAAAGTGAGTTAATAAAACATTCATTTTACTGGAGTTGTTTTTCTTACCATAACATTTTTGTATTAAATCTAATAATAATATTATTTAGTGCGTAGCTCTGCGTAGTAATTTCGTAGGCAATTTATAAATTATAACATTCTTTAGCAAAACCAAGTGGCCAAGTGCAAGTGCCGATAGAAATTGGGTGTGATTTGCCTAATTTGTATTAAAAATATAGAATTAGGGTTCAAGTCAAACTATCTATACCTATCTGTTATGTAGTTCTCAGTATAAATACACATGATAAGTGAACATACATGAGAAGGAACTGTGTTAAAGTGGTGAATGTATTAGTGTGAGTGTTTTTATCTACCGTGTTTTTTATCACTTTCGAGTAATTTTTCCCTATGTATGTTGCTAAGCCAGAGTGGTGGCGTGTTAGGCCCCAGTGTCACTTGTCTACGTATATAATATTATATTTTGTTCCTCAGTAGGCGCCGCGTGGGCGCCACCAGTCGCCAGGCGACGCGGACGCCCGCCGTCTGATCCCGATATCCCGCCTAATATCTCGCCTTGATCGTCACCTCCCTTTATATACAATTATCATCTAAATTGACATGTAATTGTACATTATTAACACGAACAAATTAATATTGATTTGGGAAATTGACAGTTTAGTTTTTTATTACATGTACTTATGTACTTTATTTTTATGGAGTGATTTAAATTATTCAGCACCACGGAAAACATTTGCGGGTTTGACGCAAAGAGACGATTTACGAAACTTGCGAAAGATGTGGTGTAAAAATTATATCACAGCATTTAATATTTTAAATTTACAAATTTATAATCACATTAGATATTACTACGATATACTTTTATATATAAATATGAAACACATTAGCAAAGTTAGATACGGTCGTCGAAATAAGTATATATTTTTTAATAAAATTAAATCAATTATTGTTCTACCGTGTTAATGCGTGGAGAAATCCTTAGCAACCAATAGTTATTATCGATAATTATACCGTGATCAGCACATGTGAGTGTTAAGAATTCATAAATCGTAATAATGTATCGCATGAAAATATACGCACTTCAAATAAATATAGTGCAAGATTGATGATGAATTTTAAAAAGTCTAATGATTTAATCTGCTCGGTTTGTCCGCGTACAAAGCGAGTAAATTTAAAATTAAGCAATACATATTCGCTTAAATAACTTGAATCGTGGATACATTTATTTTTAATATCTAGATAGGTAATAACTCACGTACACTTAATTAACTGTTTTATGAAGGTTTTACTTTGAAATGGGATTGATTTGATTTGATATCTTGTATATATAAAATTAAATTCAATAGAATCGAATCGATAGTATATAGTTGGATCTTAGTTATTTCTAAATTGCGTAGGTCAGTCGTCACGATCACAGGTCACGATAGAGTCGCTAAGGGTGCAGCTAATACAATATTATTTAACACCCTCTCACAGGAGAAATCTACTACCAACTGAACAAAATGATTAATCATTCCTTCCTTTCAAAATGATTACACCTTATATCATCATTCATCACAACGATTCAGTTATAGAATAAATTCAAAATTGTAATATAATATTTATTTAATTAATTTTGTATATTGTAGATATCTTTTCATCCTAGATTAAGCAACAGTTTTAATATGTTTATTTGGATACGAAAAAATAATAAAATCTTTTAATAATTTCAGAGCTCAAGATGCCCCAATGGGCGAGTAGCGAGGGCGGAAGCACGGAGGCGGCGTCTCCAAACCAAATGATCCTGTACTATGAAAACCAAGCCTCGGAGTATTATGATAACAAAACAGAAGACACTGATGCCAAAATAGAGGAAGCTGGAGGTTTGTTGAAATCATTTCTAAAACTGCTTTAATGATATGACAATTCAGCAAGTTATTTAATTTTCGTTTCAAAAGTGCAATGTAGGTAAAGTAATAATAAAAAATTATAGATTACTTATTATGCACACAAATCCAGCGAATATGACGATACCGATAAGAGCATTACGAAAATCACCCGTAGCCGTGCGTTCAAATCGATTAGTCTGTATTCGCTCTTACGCAAATACGATCAAGCGTGCAGTCGCGTCACGTAACGCCAAAGTTTCGTGTGCCAGCTCTTGCTGCAATGTACAAATCACAAGTGCTCTCACTTTGTGACTGTCATTTAATTCACACGGTTTATCAATTAAACCGACAATCGTCACAGGTGACGTAGATACAAGATAAAACACAGACGTTTGCTTGTTAACGGAGCGCGCTGACGGAAACGGTTATCTATCTAAACCCATATTCGCCTACTAAACCTTACAGCTTTCACTTGTTTTATAGTAAAGTAAAAGGTACATACCTACTGCACAGAACAAAACTTACTTATTGTAAATAAGATTCATATCAATGTAAAAATGTATAATAACTATTTAAAATTATTAATTTAAATTGAAATTCACATCAACATTTTAATTACTTTTAATAAAGACTTTAACTAGGTACTTGAGCCAAAAAAAAATACATTATTGGTTTCTAATAAATCTCTTTGTTAGCACTTCGAGGGCACGGTATCGAAAAATCGCAATACTCGTTGCTATCTAGCTATTGACTTTCCCTTTCACTCGGCGCTATAATTTGTTCTAGATTTCTACGATAGCGGCAGCGGGAGTGACGAGCAAGTGACACGGCGGGTGTGCCGGCCGCGGCGGACGGCGGCCAGCTCGTCGTCCTCCGGCACCAGCTCCAGCGGCCCGGGTCGGCGCAGGCGCTGCGGCATTTCCGCCAGGGAACGAAACTTACGAAGACTGGAGAGCAATGAACGCGAACGCATGCGGATGCATTCGCTAAACCGCGCGTTCGAAGTAAGCACTCATTATCTAATCATTTTCATTTGCAAATTACCATTTGTTGTAATGAACAGTGATACACTCTTCGCCTACGTTTATTTTTACTTGGAGGAAAATGCTCCCTTGTTCCAAGCAAAACTTCTAAAGTATACTTGTCAATACATTTCTTTACTTATTTCCTTAACTGCGTATATTATATGCTTTAAATCCCATGATGACTTTATTTTCGTGTCCGATTTATATTGTTTAAAGGCAAAAAAGGAATAACAAGATTGTTATTAATTTTTCAGGACCTTCGTCGTGTCATTCCGCACGTGAAAAAGGATAACCGAAGTCTATCCAAGATAGAAACTTTAACTCTTGCCAAAAACTATGTAAAAGCCCTCACTAACGCAATATGCACAATGAGGGGAGAAGTTCCTCGTTACCAGTAAGTATTATTAAATTGATCGGTATCATATTGCATTTATTTTTAAGTTCTAGTATACGTTAAAAGAAATTATTTTATTACTGTGCAGAGTAAAGACAAAGAGCTGTTTCTTAATGACTATAAAGACCATTCCTGTTTATCTTTTGAACGTAAATTTTTTCTCAAATTAAGTAGATTAGAGTAGATAGAATTTTCGTTTCTTATTAAAACATCAACTTTGATGTACCGAACATTTTAATGTATATAAGTAGTTATTGAAATAATAAAATGAAGAACAAAAAAAAATACTGACTAAAAAAATCTGTCTCTGTTAACTAATTAAAATTATGTATGTTTCCAGATTTAACAGCGATGATGAAAACGTAGAACCGGTGTTTGTTATAACAAGAGATCAGGAACAAAACAATAACGAGCAAATTGAGGAAGAAACAGAAGATTTAACGCCAAACTTAAGTCAGTGAAGAGATGGTAAACGTGAGTGCGTCTAGGATACTACGCTACGATGCTACTACATCCAAATAATGATAAATAAAAACAAATTTTGTGAAGTGTAGCCATGTAAAGACTAGCGAAGTATTATTTTAAATAAGCAAGAGAGTACTCGATTTTACGATAACCTGGCAACGTATGGACACCGAGAACAAAATATACCAACCCATTTATTAATCTTTGCCTAGTCATAGATGTACTAGAGTACTATAAATGACTATTTGTACAAACGTAGATACGTCGAATATTATTGTGACTGAAAATCAAATCGTATGAAATGAGTTATAAAGAAATCAACTAGATTTATTTACCTATTGCAAGCACAAACATCGCAAATCAGGGTTCAATATGACTCTCTGTATTAAATTATTAAACACTTGACCGTAATTTGAAGCTTACTTCATTGAGAAGGTACCTAGCTTTTTCCGCCTATTTTGCCCTCTCTTTCCGTTGTATATATGCTATCTCTCTCGCACACCTCTCCACCAGGTGGCGGGGCGCACGATAATGTGCGGGCGCTGGATGTTTTTTCATTGGCGTCTAGCTTCCGCCGCGAGAAGGTTGTCTACAAGACTACAACCTTGGTGCTATTAAGTATTGCTTAAAGCAAGTGCTAAAAGTGTTAAAAAGTGTATCCCGTCGGATCGGTACAGTGAGTTATTTTTACATCTATTCTAATAATATTTTACTTAAAAATGAGTAAAAATCTTTAAAGTCAACGGTATAATCGTTGGACTTTATTTAAAATGCTGAGGTTTTTAATGAATCCTTCAGCAATAGTTTATTTTTCAATATGCTTAAATACTTAATAGCATGAAAAAAGATATTTAAAATTAACGATACAACCGTTACATTTTACTTGAAATAGTAACTTTTCTTTTGAAATATTTCATTATGCAATATGTACTAATTAATATTTGAATTTTTAATACTGTGAGTAAAGCTATTTTAACGGTGTTACCGTTCGGCTTTACTCGAATCGTTAATATTACTTTTGTGATTATTTGATATTACTAGATATATCAAATACCCTCTCTTGTATATAGATATTTTTAATTATTTATTTCATTTTTAATAATGTGTTTTTATTACAAGGTTACAAGTGAATTTTTCTTGGAAAAATTACAATTAATACCTACTTAGTATGGATATGAGCCAACTCAAAGCTTTACAGGCATACAATCCATTGCTACGACTTTATTAAATTGTCGTTATCGCTAGGAACGGTTCGGAATTCCTATAATAGTTTATTACTAAAAATTATCGAACGAGATGAGTCAGCTCCAAGAAGTCACGACATGTCAGAACATGTTGTGATATTATTTTATAAATCGTACGGGAGTTACAGCTCAACTGAATAATGATGGAATTCGCTCATGTATAGTAGATACGTACCATGAATGTACCACACATTCAAAACTATCCGTAGTCTATACGTGTCCTTTTATGAGTATTATTCTGATCCGTTTTTATGTGAAAATAGACATATTACACACGGCTAATTTGATTGAAAATTACGTTTCCTATGTTTCAAATGATGCAACTTTTTTGTTTAAACGAGTAAGTACCAAAATTTTACAATTAAATTCTTTGGTTTACTGAACTTGTGCTGAAAGGGTTATCGTATAATAATTATCGAGATACCTTAATATAAATTAGATTTAGATACATTTATTTCAAAGGATTTACAATTCACTTCTAACGTTTTAGAATAATATTATAAACTTGTACACCTTGACAAAAAGTAAAAAATTGCGGGTGAGTGGAGATTATTTTGTTCAATTAAATATAACGTCCTACGACGGTATGGTTGCGTTCGTAAGGAATGTTAACGGATATAAAGCAACTAAATGTTACATCGATTGCATGAACAAAAATAAAAATGAATCGAAGTTCATTTTAAAATTTAGTGAATTGATTTGAATTATGAATTTATTAAATAGTTAGTTCTTTTTTATATAAACATAATAATTAATTACCATTGTCAAATCAATTCTTATTAATTCATCCTGGACAGTTGTCGCTAACATTGGAAAATAAGTTAAAGGACCTTGTTAATTGCTATATTATTTAAATGATTATTTACTGCTAATTTTATATTAGCACTAAGGTGTATTCTTGCTCGAAGCAGAATACATAAATGTGGCCACTACTCCTCGCAGGGGTTAGCCAGGTCAAATCCACCCTCGCAGGGTGTCTCTTAAGCATTTTTTGGCAGGCCCTACTTATTTCTAGTTACAAACATCCCTCGCGCAGCTGTCGCTCGCAGGGAAATGGTGCAAATATATATCGGCCCTCGCGGGGCTTTGATTACAACCGTCCCTCACGGAAAAGATGGTGCAAATATATATCAGCCCTCGCGGGGCTTTGATTACAACCGTCCCTCACGGAGAAATGGTGCAAATATATATCAGCCCTCGCGGGGCTTTGACTACAACAGTACCTCACGGAGACATGGTGCAAATATATATCAGCCCTCGCGGGGTTTTGATGGCGATTGGTGCAAATATACAAAGGATTGATCATTAAAATGATCATAGATATTTGCTTTCGTCAACGAGGACCCACGAAAGAATTTTTGGATATGACCGTATCGGATCTTCACTCTTCTAAGGTAGGTAGAAAAAGGTTTTGAAATCTTCTTCACAGTGGGCAGTATAGTAATATGACCTAATAAATACAATAAAGGTTAGAGACGTCAAATAATGGGCGCATGAAATTGATACTTCGTATCCTAAAAGTTTACGCTTCAGGAATCAGGAAACCACCATTGGTTTACCAATTATGGAAATTGGAATTGAACAAATCGTATTTACCAATGTAAAGCCTATTCACAACAAAGGAAGGCGAGTCGGATCAAATATCATCTCGCAGATGATTTGTGGCGGTGGTTTCGAGGATTGTCACCAAGCCTTGTGTCAACGGTATGTGTGGTATCGTCATTCAATGGCACTAGCCGACCAATTTTCATATAAAAACATCGGAAGAGATTTTTTAATCGCAAAGCGATTGAATGTAACAAATGACGATTGATTCAAAATCAAATTTCAAATTTCAAACGATTGATTACGTATATTTGACCTCTCATAGGCCTATTTTAGTTGCCCGGTCTTGTAGGCAATTTATTTGACTCGTTTTTCAACCCATTTGACCTCATTATTGCACCCATGAGATTTTTCTTCAGGGCTCAAACAATAAATCGCTGAGGGATTAGGATAATCGTTTGTTAGACAAGTTTCTTGTCATCCCACCAGGATTATTATATTGTATAATAAAGTTATATACAACTATTTACGTAAAACGTTTAAGTACTCAACGAATACTGAGAATACTGACTGTTGAGTTACATAGGATAGAGGATAAATAACGGAAAGTCAATCTATCCAAACAAAAGCCTCTTATTATTAGATATTACTTGGAACCCCTACCCTAACGAGAAAGCTCTGCCAAATGACTGTTCATTTCTTTGCTTTGAGGGGGGGGGGGGCAATAAATGAAATGCAGTAAGTACAGACTATACGGCTTTTAAAATATAAGTCTGGTAAGCGAACTAAACTTTGCTAGTTTAGTTCTTGCTATATCGCTGTCCGTGGCTGCCTCGCGTGTTTACGGATGAATAAAGTAATGTCCTGTCTTCGCATCCACAGTTAACTGTCCTATTCATAATCTTAACACAGATTCATTGGACATAGCTCCCCACGAGCTCTGTTCTTCATTTTTGCACTCGCACAACTGTGGACAACACGAGAGCAATGCCTGCATTGGTAGCAGTTACAATCAAGGGCTAGCAAGGTAGGCTAGCCATATTACGGATGTTGGAACAACCGACTATATTTAGGGCAATTTTCTTTGTCCAGTGTAACGTTTAGACTGTCGTAGCATTCCTACGGAACAAAGATGGGATCAGATCTGCATCCTGAATGAAGTTAATTGAAAGGAGATACTTTCAGACGACGATAGTACTCAAAATCCACCATATTCCAGAGCATAATAATGCATAGTTAAGCTTATAATCTCTCTTGCCATTATCCTGCAGCAGAATTCCTTGGCGATAATTTGTTCTCGTAATGCTGGGGCCACACTAACGTCTAACGTCTAATGCCCTTTATCGCGATAATTATTCCGATAATTTTTAAGGCGTTAAGTGGGTGGCTACACTTGAACGGTCAACGTGAATGCCGATTGTTGGCGATAAAAACGGCGTTAATTTTACTAAAATTCTAGCAAGATGGACGTAGTGTGACCGCTTCATTGCGTTAATTCTCGCGATAAAGCTATCGCCTCGCCAAACGGCAATGTTAATGCCGTTGTTAAATCATACTGGCTACACCTAAAGTTAACGTCCATTATCGCGTTAATTAATGGCATTTCCCGTTAGTGTGGCCCCAGCATTAGAACGAGCGAGGTTGTTACGATAATATGAGAAATCCTGTCAGTTAGAGACCTGAACGACGCGATAGAGTACCGCTATTTCAGTAGTAGTAGCACCTAGAAGGGTGAAGGTATTCTGGAAAGCGGAACTGAAGGCCCGGTCAGCAGCACCAGCCACCTAATAGACAGTGTTCAGTGCTGCACCACTATAATCTGCAAAATGACTCTGACGGTATGAAAATGTGGAGTACATTTTCAAAATATCAAATGATATAGTTGGAATAAAAATCCTATTTGCCTCCGTCTACCCAAAAGACGTACGGAGTAGCTAGTAGTAGTTGGTTGAATTATAATAAGTATAGTTAAAATCCTTTATTACTGACTGGATAAATTTGGCTCTTTTCCTATCTGACGTTCATATAGCTGTTGACTGCCTAGTGTTATGCACAAACACTATTATAAATAAGTCACGTTATGTAGTCCCGAGACTTTCGGTATATAAGTTCTGATGTAAATCATAATTATATCTTAAAACTGAATTGATTAAAAGTAACGTACTTAGCTGTAGTAATTGCAGTTTTGGGACACAGATAAGCTCTTTATCATTTTAGTCTCTTGGGTTCAGTATATTTGTTTCCAGTACAGAGTTTATGACCTATCAGTTTTAAATAAATAATTCATGCATTGTACTGAAAGTAC
>CAJQZN010040933.1:49118-70227 GCA_907164685.1 Colias eurytheme | reverse complement strand
AATCGTAAGAAAATCTAATTTATTTTTAGCCAACTATTTATATTATTATTATTCAACAACTACATAAATATTTTCACATACCTAATTCTAATTAGTTAAATATAAAAATCTAATAAACAGCAAGTTTCACAGTGTGAGTGTCAAGAAGAAATTGCTCTTTATAGAATGTATTGATAAAACAAAAACATTCATCAGTTTTTTAGAAGTGACGTCATAATACATTAAATAATATTACATTTCCCACACAATAAAAGATTAAGATTAATAAAATATATAATATAATCTTTTTTATACACACAACCACATGCATTCAGCCTATTTAACAATAGGCATAAATCCATTCAAAATTTTGTTTATGCTCACTGTACATTTATTTACCTGATCTACATTTACATTTAGATATAATATCTATGTGTAATTTACATCTACTTATCAATTGATATCCTATTTGACTTACTATTTTCCAAAATTCTTTACATTTAACACTATCCATGCAACATCCAACCAAAATTTCTTAAACAATCACTAAAACGATACAGTCACTCACACATTACCACCCATAAAATTCAGAATTTAAAACTTGATTTAGTGATTATACTATCTATTACTTTACAAGCAGCAAAGTCACGGGGAGAAAGCCTCCCAATCAAATGTATCTTCCCCTACTAATTTATCTTTTTATCCGAGGGGATAAAAGGGTACTTACCGCAACTTCTCGAGCGTCCAATAGTGTGTAGCACCATTCTTAGTGTCGGTAACTTCTACAGCAACCACAGTAGGTGCGCTGGGTCTATACTCGTCGTCTGCGTCATCACGTGGCGCTATTTCCGAGTACTACACCTATCTACACTACATTCAACCAATCATCCATCACTACCACATCACTAATGCGCTAACACCTACTTCCACATTTCAAACACACACACCCACACAAAACCCCCCATTTGGTGATTAAAATTTGGTATTTTTCCCTTCCCCTACTAATTATGCCATTTATCCGGGGGGATAAAAGTATAAGTGGGGACTTACCGCAACTTTTCGAGTGTCCAATAGTGTGTAGCACCATTCTTAGTGTCGGTAACTTCTACAGCGACAACAGTAGGGGCACTGGGTCTATACTCGTCGTCTGCATCATCACGTGGCGCTAGTTCCGCGGGCAGGGGGGAGTATGGCGTGTCGGTGAGGAGTGTGAATTGGAACTGCACTTTTTTGCGCAGTTCTACGGATATCGCGTTCGCTTCCTGGTAGATTTGAAAATAATTACGACATTATACAGATGTATTTTTTTATAAGAACCACTATGTTTAGTACTACTGGTTTCATTAAATATAAGTATATAGAAACAAGTGCTGGTATTTCTGTAGATACTGTATTTTTAATAGCGATAGTTAATGCTAATAAAAGAGGAATATCAATTAAAACGCATCACGATTATTATATTTTGTAAATATTAAGTATAAACAATAAAAAATCATAAAGATTTAATTTATCGACCAATTGTATGCCCTAATAAACAAAACAAAATATCTCCTGTTGTAGAGACACTTTGTATCCTATATTCATAACTTGCTAAACACAAAGTTCTAATACTAACCTTGAGGAAAATAGCATTTCCCCACAAATCGTCACGTAGCGAGGTGAACTGATGATACTTCCACTTGCGGAAGGCCCACGCTGCTAGACCCACTTCGCGGGCTGACCAGCATTCCGTCTCAAATAGTGGGTTCACTGTGCAAAAATAATTATTTTCATTAGAATACTATATTATGACTATCCAGAAAAAATATTTCAGTTTGGTAAATATTACAAATGGTTTACAAAACTGTAAATTTTGAAATCGTGAAAACCTTTTGTAATCTACGTAGGATTGCTTCCCTATATTTTTAAAAAGAATACATTTCACAATTTTTGTTTATCATAATATTATCTATAAGTATAATTTATATGCTCCACAAATCACAATACAACCAACAAGATTACAATAACATATTAAGTTGTTTATTTCGAAGGTATTATTAATACTGAAACTATAGTCTCAAATCAAAACTATACAATTCAGGTTTTAAAAATTACTTACCAAATATATCTTCATCATTATGGAAGTCTTCAGGCGTGTAAGAGCTATACATAGACATAGTCACGCTCTGTTCCTCCACTTGACGTTGCAACGCGTCGATGCGCGCTTCGTAGTTCTGTATTATATTAATGTAATTTAAAAGACAAGACATGGTAAAATAATTAAAACACAAAAAAGTAAGTCAATTATGAGCCACTCAAAAAAGCACTCAAACTTAAAATGAAGTAAAAAAAGGATAACTGGTGATGTACACGAACTAAATTACTGGGCGCTCGATTCCTGTCATAATTTTGTCCCAATTATGCTATTAAAGAAGATATGCAATCAATGTGATCAGAGGCATGGCGCATGTCTACTCGCTGATGCCATTGATCACATCGATTCCATCACGTCTTGGCAGCATAGTCACAGGAGTCCATGGTATACGTTCCATTTTCAAGTACATAATTTAAATAAAATGAATACAATGTTTTTGACGTGACATCGTCTTATAATTCGATAGAGCCGGCTGCACGCACGAAGAAACATGACTCATGCGGCGTTACCTCGCTCTGAGGCGTTCCATGTAGAACTTGAAGTGCAAGCGAGAGCGCGGAACGAGCGACAAAGAAGCACAAACGGACGTTGTCACGTTCAACTATCGTCAGTAAACCGACTTTACAGACAATTTATTTTTGCTCAAATTATTATTACAAGGTCGTAATTTAATCCTTAATTTTCTATTTGTTTAAAATATTTTTATTTTTACAAATGCGAATGTAACTCTCTCTGTCGATCTCTTCTTCACGCCTAAACCACTGAATTGATACTGATTATTACAAAGATCAAACCTGAGCACATAGAACAGTTTTTATCCCGGAAATTGATAACGGCATCTATGCGGTTTTAACTTTTACTACGCGAAGTCGTGGATGGAAAGCTAATATGTACAAATGTTAATCCAATTCCAATAACACAAAAAGAAAATTGTATGTCACCAAACACACTATCCATACTAATATTATAAATGCGAAAGTAACTCTGTCTGTCTGTCTGTTACTCAATCACGCCTAAACTACTGAACCAATTTGCATTCAATTTGTTATAGAGATATTTTGATATCCGAGAAAGGACATAGGCTACTTTTTATCCCGGGAAATAGGATAGGTTTTATCTCGGAAATCCCACAGGAACGGGAACTATGCGGGTTTTTCTTTGACTGCGCGGGCGAAGCCGCGGGTGGAAAGCTAGTGTATATACAAATCTGACCTTTCTCTGCTCCTCAAACTGCTGGTCAGCGTGTTCCTTCTCCTTGCGGAACTGCTCCTCGAGCGCACAGAGCCGTTTCTGCATCTCCTGCTTGAGATCGATGCCTTGCTTCTCTAGTAGCTCGCATTGCGCGAAGTCCCAGTCTACCGTTTCTGCTGCGCTTTCTTCTGTTTGAAAGAATGATTATTTTAAAAAATTATACAGATTTCCAAAATTTGCTGTCAGATAAAGTTTTAGTATGTTTATTTCACTATCGATTTTCTGGTGATTAATTTGAACATTTTGCAGAGTTAGATGTAATTTATCGAATACCTTATTAAATATTTGATAAAGTTAAATTTACAAATTTTGCTGTAGCCGTTTGCATTGCCGTTCTAGTCCAAAAATATATTTCCAAAATATATCTTATAGAGGAACTCAATTTCAGGCACAATTTAACAATCTCTCTCTAAACATTATTGGTCTCACAAAACAATTTAAACACAGTCACTTTAATAGTTCTCTATATAAAATATAAAACCAGATTTAAGAGAACCCGCGCTTAAAGTTAAACCCTGTCTAAAGTTTTTTGTGGTAAGACAGTATATATCTTGTAAATAACAACTCACTCTCTGGAACTTCAGTATCAGTAGTGTCCGTGATAAGTTTGTTCAGCGGCTCCTCTCTCGGTTGTCCGGGATGCGTGAAACGGAACACGTGGTTCTTGCCCAGGATCACACGGGACCCCGTTTTCAGGATTATTGGCTCGTTTACCTGGTTTAGAGGGTACTTATATTTATTTGTGGGATTAGATCCTTAGAATATAATTATTTTGCTTATAAACGACCGAATAAGTGGAATATCATATTTGGTTGAGGACAAACAATAATTCAAAAATATTATTTTGAATCAAACTGAAAAAAACTAACGTTCCAAGCCATACATTTTATTTTTATATTAATTTCATATTATATTTCATTAACGATTCAATTTGCAACGTTAGTCATCTTTTTAATAAACTGGTGTTTTAAGTTTTTAGACTAAGTATATTTTTTACTTCTCACACACGAGTCAAAGTTTAATTCAATCAAAATTCAACTCTACGCCTAACAAAATAAAGCTCAATTCACCTCTCGTCCATTAACATAGACCAGCGCACCACGATGCGGTATCAGACATATAACTCCATCCGTGTTCTCGAAAATGCAATGCTCGCTGACAATATGTGAGCCGGATAGTTGTATGTCTTGAGGTACGTTCGCTTCTGCTGTTCCGACGCGGGTTACACCTGTAGAAAATAAGATTAAATATAGGTAAATTATTATGGTAAATAGGCTTTTTAGCAAAATTCTGTAAGTACTAAATTATGATTGACTATAAAAATATAGTGTTAGACGTAACTTTTGATTTAATAGTTTTGTGGATGAATAGTTGTCAATATATGGTCTAAGATCCCAACATAAGGCGAAATTCAACGGCGTGATAATAGAATGAGACCAATTTTATAATTAATTTAGTCTATTAAAAAATGTATTAAAAATGGGTTGACTGGGAAAATCCTGGACAGGACATTTTTAATGAATTAAATTTTTTTTATTTATTTTTATTTTTTATTAATTGCAGTTTCGATATAATAAAACAATTTTGTAATAAAAACGTGCTGACATAATTTTTTTTTTCATCATCCTATCAAGTGAAAGTAACTGGTACCGACATTCCTGTTTATACCTGCCAACCTAGCCGTTTGTCCCGGTAAATATTAGAAAACTATGACTGCACATTCTGTAGGTTTCATACTTTAAGTCTATTACAATATTTTTTTTTATTATCTTGATACTGTAATTAATTAAAAAAAAATGTTTTTTTTTAAATTCATTAAAAATGTCCTGTCCAGGATTTTCCCAGTCAACCCATTTTAATACATTTTTTAATAGACTAAATTAATTATAAAATTGGTTTCATTCTATTATCACGCCGTTGAATTTCGCCTTATGTTCGGATCTTAGACCAATAGTTGTCACTATTTCCTGTCCGAACATGCTTAGCTGTCGAATACTATAAAATGCCGCTATCCTTAGAATATTTAACCCGACACCCCGTGTTATTTCCTATAATAGATAAAATATAGGTATACCGTTACAATGACATTTTTATAACAAAGTATGACCAACAAGATGGATACTCCAGGTATTTTTCGATAGCAAAATTATAATTACAATGTATTTGGTGTCAAAATGTAGTGTTTTGACATGTATATTTTTTTTTGTTTAGAGTTTAGTTTATGTTTTCAGAATAAATGCTATTCATGGTAATTACCTAAACAGCGGATACTACGTTCTCATATAACACACATATATTATGATGATGATATTTTTGTCATTTTCGAGAATTTATAATGCCATATCTTAGCTAATGTAAACAAATATTTTTCCACCTTTCCTTAACAAAAGTATTAAAATCCAACTCACCATCCTTGATATAATAAATGAGGCACTCAGACAGATTAGGGTCTTCATTCAAATTGACCAAATGCGGTGTTTTCTTAGGCGAGTATACACCTACAGTGATCCCCTCCTTGACGGCTAGACCCATCTCAGCGAATACCGCTTCGCGTTGCACTCGGATTTGTTCCGTGCGTTTGAGTTTTTCCTCCCAGGTCTCGTTTAGTTCTGTGTGGAATAAATTAGTTATAGGCAGTATGTTAAAGGCAGTAAAATATTTATTGGGTTCTACAAAAAAGTAAAAAAAAGGAAATTGTATAGCATTGAAAAGTAAGTTTTTTAATTACTCATATACTTGCAATGTAGCAATACATGTCTTCCTTTTGCTCGCCATTTTTACATCAACATATTAGACAGTCAATTTAACGGATAATTCAATTAAAATACAATCTTCTATAAAAATCAAATGAACCCACCAGTATCGACCCTGAATATTTCGTTTTCACGACACAAAATTTTCACATTTAAAATTGACATCCTTTACCATTTAATAATTTTAGTATGCACTTATTTCAAATTTCAGTCTTTTCTTTTTCTTGCGCATTAGCCAAGGTTCTCCTGTTCAAATGTTCTAAATGACCAATAACTACAAACTTACCAGCAATAAGTTTCTCAGACGCTTGCAGTTGGTCCACCGCCTCCTCTGCTATAGTCGTCGCCGCTCGAGACAGTTTCGGCGACATCATTTCTTCTTCTTCTGTCTTCTTGCGCATTGGCGATTGATCTCCTGTTCAAATGTGGAGTTTAAATGTGTTTTTGTATGCAATTTGGTGTTGTAGTGTTGTGTGGTGCCCTGATTCTATTGTCAATTGATATTTTTTTGTTCCGTAAAAGATGCAATATTTGAATTTAATTAGATTATCTACTAAATCGCTCCATCTGTGTGTTATAGGAACAATTTTTTTTTACTTGTTAAAAACATATGCAACTATAAGCTGTAAAAAGTCCTATCCCTTTTTTTATTTCTTCTTATACGCGAATAATATATAAATTAGGGACTGTTTTGTTAATCTGTGACACTATAGAATCAGAACCCATTTTTTTATAGATTTTTTTAACTTTATGTAAGATGCACGCATATGCGTAGTTTGTTATGTATGCGTAGCTTGATAAATATGCATAGCATGTAAAAATCTCTAAATATTAAAAAAATATTTATGTTTATACGATTTCTTTAATTTTACTATAATAGATAATATAGATTGAGATTTGTTCTTTTGTATTGGCATAAATATTGTATAGAATATAATATATTTTAATAAGCCATTGTGAAAGTAAATGCCATATCTGCTGTATAGGTGGTAATAGCATAATACCGAC
This sequence comes from Colias eurytheme, assembly GCA_907164685.1. Lineage (NCBI taxonomy): Eukaryota > Metazoa > Arthropoda > Insecta > Lepidoptera > Pieridae > Colias > Colias eurytheme. Next base: position 63,102 of record CAJQZN010040933.1, on the reverse strand, counting down.
ACCTTTAATAATATCAAATTAAATTACTGTAACTTCTACGACGATACAATTTTTTTATAAAATATTATAAATACACATCAAATCATGCAATTCATAGATTCAAAGCTCTTATAAGCGACTGTAGACGTCATTACCAAATAAAAATTTCGTTAGCGACTTGTGACATAGATCTTAAAAAAATCGTTATATTTTGAAAAAAAAATCTTTTTTTTTTTCATAAATTGTAATTTTCTTCGCGACTTGTAACTTAAATATAGACTGAAATACTTTTTTAAGCCGCGAACGAAAGATCATATACAAATACCGAGTACTTTAACAGAATCATTACAACGCCAATATACAATTCCGTAATAGATCTGAAATTTCATATTTATAAAGAAAATACTCAGTACAAATGAATACATTTTGAGTTACATAAATATTAGGTACATATATATTAGGTATGCCCCAACACCAAAAATAAAAGAAGCCTTCATTCCGTTTACGACATTATTAATATGTAGTGAAAAAATGTATCTACGCCTAGAACGCCACAAGCTTTGGAGAGGAGTGCAATATTGCATTATTTTTCGTGTGGGTTGCCAGTATTTTTCGCATTATTATCTGGCAACCCCGAGGCAAAGCGGTACAGGTGGGGTGTACATATGCGAAAGCCTCTGTAATCTTACTTACTGGTCTCTTTCTTTTCGTAAACGACTCTACCGTCGGGTCCTTCACGATTGGAAACAAAAGTTGGTATGTTAGTATGGAATTAGCTTATTTATTATTTCGTTTGTGGCGTTATCTAGCATCGTTAGTTACTAAGACACATTCACAAGACGCTCTATGTGGTCACACGACGGCTAAGCCTATTTGTAGGGGATTTTTGTTTGGGAGTAGGTACTTACCCTCTTCGACGTCGATTCCTTCTGCTTTGAGTAGTTCGCGTAGTTTGAGTATTTCCTCTTTGAGTTCGCGGATGAGTTTCGCGTTTGCATCCTCGTTGACGACCGCCTTGCATACGATTTGTTTGGCGCGGTCGGCATATCTGTTTTACACATAAAATGTTATAGGAGAGATAGTCAAGTATTTTACTATATGTATTTCCTTTTGTTTGAAATAATATTTGATAGTAAAACATCATAATCTAATGAATACAAGAAAATTTTGTAACACATTGTGTGTGGCCAAAATTGATTCCAATGGCCAAGTGAAGTTTCTTTGCAACTTTATTGTGTTGTTTTTTTCTGCATTTAATGACCAATATAACTGAATTTTCACTAGCACGCATATCATGCTAGAGATATTCAGAAAAAATATTGTCTAATAAACAAATTGTAATTTTTTTTAATTTTGGAAAAATAATTTTAACAAAAAGCGAGACAACAATAAATGTGAGACAACACATAAACAAACCTCAATGTACTGAGCGTCTCGTCGTAATTAATATCAGCTGGCGATATAGCAGCAATCATGGCCGTCTTCGAGTTCCCTCCAAGGTTCTCCCTTAGCAACCACGTGAGCACCGAGTCACGGTACGGTATGAAGTCCGCTTTCTTTGATTTCTTGCTCTTTGATGCCTATAGATTATAGATATATTAGAGTTCAATTGTTTAGTTTGGAGTTGGCCGAATTCTCAAAGACATTTTCTTTGGTATTTTTTGAACTTCTCTAAAACTAAATTACGAAAATGATGACCAGATTAAAGAGAAACCCTGTCTAAAGTTTTTTGTGGTAAGACAGTAAGAATTTATAAACGAAAATCTAAATTACATAAAATGTTCGCAAGTCACGTAAGATTAATGAATTCAAAACCTAAAATAACTTTTAACTTAAAAATAGCATTAGTATTCAAGAGAATGTAAGAAGTCGTTTGAGAATTCGGCTAATATATTAAGAAGTGTATAAGTCCCTTAGTAAAAGTACTAAAATACTGAATCATGCCTAAAAGCTTTTTCTATTTATAAAAATCCATTAATAACAAAATCTCTGAAGCTTACAACATCACTCGAACTTTAGGCTAGAAGTTACTTATTTTGTTATATTCGTTACTCTGCTTAAAAGTTCATTATTTTAAATTAGATACTGTTAAATAATCTGTCTTAAATTATTAAAGCATAAAACGCAACACACACATAAAAAATGTCTGAAGTATCATACATGTGACACCCGATTGGAACGAATTTCCTTTCGTCTTGAAATAAGTATTATAGGAGGTATAATTAAATAAATCAACAATATTTAGGAATTAAACGATAAATGAAATAAGTGAAGGAATGCTAACGCTTTTGATAATCAAAAGTATCGAGAGGATTTTTTGTGACGCTCGCCTAAGCCATCTTTCCGCGATAAGGAACTTCGTTCCAAAAAACGCCTAAATCATACAACACACATATACAAAGATTCATACGTAATCAGTGTCATGTATGTGTGTACATGAATAAAACAAAAAAAAGCGAACACAACCACATACAAACATTCCACTTACCGACTATAGTTTGTCCAAGTACACGAGATGCATCAAACATTCGAAAATAATATTTAGCTAGCATATGTTAGAGTTCATTTTAGCACCACACTTGATTGTAATGTAATTGGTTTAGCCAATAAGATGATTATGATTGTGTAACGGTGATAGATTATACTTTTTAATACGACTGGTTTATAATAATGATAAGTATTACTTGAAACTTACAAAATATGTATAAGTAACTCCTCTTATTTACATTTTACGCTTAATACATAATCTAACAAATATTTAAGACAGTATACAGCTTGTACTTTAAAAATTTATTACTTTACTGAAAGATACATATTTATTTTTCACTTGAAATGTGGGGTAAATTGCAAGTCAGATTAAAAAATAAGTTTAATCCTTCAGTCATTATTATTTTTAAAGTTGTCTCGCTGGAATATGTACTGTGTATAGATAGCTTAATGTAAAATAAATCAAGTGTGATGATATCTTAGCATTTCATAAAATGAATGAATATATGAGTTGATAATGAATTCTTATTTGAAGAAAGAATGATTATTAGACACAAACACACATGAATAACATTTTATTCTAGACATGCAATATTAATAATAATTCTATTTTTAATATTAATTTAATAAGATATATATTTTGAACTAATTTATATAATAGAATTTTGACATTAAAGAATCTACTCCCACCACCATCCCAAACAAAGAGAAACTTCTATTGATATATTCATATCTTTATATCTCTTCGATTAGTTATTCGATTCGAAATTAGTTCCTTTTTTGGAAATTGTATTTAAGGTAAATTTATTATTGTCAACCGCGAAGAGATATATAATTATAGAGCACAAGTATGCACCCAAGTATCTTTTTTTTTATTTATATTTTATAAACAAATTAAACTATTCTTTTGAAAAGCTTATAAACTATATACTTACAATCTCAGCAAGCGCCGATATAACTTTTCCCAACGTAGTGAGCGACTTATTAATATTGGCTCCTTCCTTCAGGCGAGTGCCCTTAGCGCCTGTGGAGTCAGCACGTTCGGAACCCGCTAGATCGACTAGCGAGATTTTTGACACCTGTGCGTAATGTAAATAAAAAAATATAATATCCCTTTGTAATATTTAAAATAAACATATTTTCAATAGATTATTCATCATGTGACTAGTTTACTGCTAAGCAGTCCGCCTCCACTTCGTCCGTGTTTACGTTTTCTCTCCATAAGAACCGTCGTATTTCAAGGAATATTATAAAAAAAATAATTAAAGAAATCGATTCAGCTAATCTCGAAATTTGAATTTAACAACAAATTTAGCGTTACACTTTTATATTATACAAGATATACTCAGTTTTCTGACAAAATAACTGCTTTACATATTGCCATAAAGCTGACAGAACATTATCATAAAGCTGACAGACTTTATCACCGAAATAACTATTTATAACAAGAAGCAAAAACGCAAACTATCCTTTGTGATAAAAAACCTAAAAATATTTCCATTATTACCTTTTCAGAGACCAAATTGGTAGTCTTATCATGTCGCTGCTGTGTGAAGAATATAGTGAATACGGCGTGAGAGCGAGATGATGTCTCGTTCATGTTTGTTGCTGCCACAGTTCTGGTAAAGAAAATATAAATTATATATCTAAATGTTACATTTAAAAGACATACCTAAAATATCTTAGTTGAATAAATTAAAAAAAAATTTTATTAAAATCCTTACTTGCATTTGCATTTTTTGTACTAAGTACTCAAATATTTATTTGTAAATTCAAAAATTAATGGTTGATTGTATTGTCAAATTTTATCACAACAGGCAAATACGACTTATTTTTACTATGGTTTTGTGTCAAAGAATATTATCAAATCAACCACATTCAATAAAAAGCTAAAGGGATATTATACACAGAACGTCAAGTGTGTCAAGGTTGTATTAATTGTACGAGTACTCCCAGAGGGCGAGGGATGTTTGCGTTACATTTTAATGCTTTCAACACATCATTTTAATCCTCACTTTACTTATTTGCATAGTGCATTATGAGTGTTTAAATTGTTTGCGTGTAACGGACTTTTATTATTTTTGTGAATTGAGGGTAGTTGGAAGGTTAGTGTGATTTCATAAAATATATAGAATTATTGTTTAGATGTTAACAACATTTATTGCAGTAGATTTGAGGTATTTCGAAAATTTAAAATTAGTCCATAAAATGTAGCATTATTTAGGTAGTTCAGTAATGATTTGATTTCATACTTTTACTTCTGTCGTATAACTTGCATATTCAATTCAGTTTATCATTGTGGTGTACGGGTTTAATAAAAGTAAGCTACAAAAAGAATACATGTATTTTTCACCTTTTTTCAGCCACTAACAAATAATCCCCAAAAAACTCACACCCTATCAATTACATATTATCAAAACAAATAGTACGCACAACATTTTTACCTTTTTTCTCAGCCACTAAGACTCACCTAATACCTACAAGTATCCTTACCTGGCTTTATTTCCTTCATCGATCAAGTCGTATATATCCTGATAGGACATGACAGCCAGTTTGCTGAGGTCCTCCACATATGGTCCAAGGGCCGGGTGCTCACGGACCCGCAGATTGCCCTTATTCTTTGGGTTCAAGAGGTCTCTGACACGCTCGCAGTATATCTCCATGTATGAGACCTCCACCTGTGTGGAATAAGGTTAAATTATATAAGAAACATTTTAATACCTACTGATTTATGTAAAGGAAAAAAATCTAGAAAAGTTGTGGAGGCTGTAGAATAAATCGAATTTTATCGAAGTGTTCATAATGAAATTAAAATGGGTCGATATAAAATACGTTTTTATTAAAAGCTTTGAAAACATTTATTATTTAAAAATTATGATTTAATTTGATACAGTTCTAATCTGTTTTAGTTGCTAAAAAATTATAAATTGACTTATTTAAGACGATTTTGTTTCGTAGTTATTACTGCGCTAGAAAACTCTCCCTATAAAACATAATCATAACCCTTGAACGCATATCACTTAACATACATATTATTATGTTAATATATACGTATATAAATCTCGTGTCACAATGTTTGTCCTCAATGGACTCCTAAACCACTTAACCGATTATAATAAAATTCGCACACCATGTGCAGTTCGATCCAACTTGAGAGATAGGATAGTTTAAACATGTAGGTACCACGGGCGAAGCCGGGGCGGACCACTAGTATACCTATACATTTCATACCAATATTTGCACCAACACTTACCGAGTAAGTAAGATCATCAGACGTCGTCTGTCGTATGCGCCGGAACAGATCCTTGCAGATCTGCGGTATGATGCCCTCCTGGCCGTCTTCGCCGCGACCCATCATGGTGTAGGATTTCCCCGCGCCCGTCTGACCGTATGCGAATATGCATATATTGTAGCCTGGAACAAATATGTTATGAATAATCGGATTCTACATACACACAAAATTAAAAAGAAATTGAAAGTAAAATTGCAATTATCCATACTCTGATTCAATGTACAAAAAATCAAAATTAACTCAGAATTCGAAGAAAAAATTAATAAAGTTACTTTAAATGAACAAAAAACTCATATGAATAAAAAAATAAAAATATGAACCTAAATTTTGAAAAAAAAAATATTTCTAGCTTACATTTATTTTTAATTTAAAAAGACATTATACCGATATATTAAACCGACATTAAACTAAAATTATTGACATATACTATTTGATAAAGATAAATATTAAAGTATAACAAATTCCTTACGAATAATAATAATAGTATTTACCGTCAAAAGCATGTTGTAACATTTCTTCGCCGATATCTTTGTAGACCATAATTTGCGAAGAGAAATCTGCATCACTGGGCTGTTGGAAAAGTATTAAATACATATTATTTATTATAAAAAGTACGTCAGAAAAATATTCAACTATTTAAATAATCGTTAATCTTAATGTTTCCTAAGTGTCCTTAATATTCATGGACCATTGAAAAATGATTACATTATACATAGTGAATATTAGATTTCATTTTGTCACTGAAGCTATGTAAAAGACTACGTCTTAGAGCTAGCGCGCACGAGCAACTTTGTCTCCGCAACTATTTTGTCTCTCCCATCAATTGTATGGGGAGTTGCGTCGCTACATGCGCGCACTTTCATACTAGCCCATGGGTGGAGAGACAAAATAGTTGCGGAGACAAAATAGTTGCGGAGACAAAGTTGCTCGTGCGCGCACTGTCTTAGAATTTCACCTAACTTTCACACTTTCCAAATTTGTGCTGTATTTATAAAGTCAAGTACACTTTATCTTACATAAGTGTTCCTGTCACTACAATGCCTCTTAATGTCTTCAGAATAAAGAGACATTAAAAGCGTGGTATCAAAGGCATAGTTACTAAAAGCTTCGAAAGGAAATTGTGTCCTATCTGAAAATAATTATACTTGACTGCGAAGTTACTTCATTTAGCACTTTATCAAATGTAGAGCATGAAAAGCGGTGTCATATTATAAGTGTTATGTAGTGGACAATGTTCATTAAAAGTTAAAGCAGTTCTGAATTTTCTAAATTGAATGACTCGCAGGAGGCTTAGGGGCCTCATGAATTTTGAAGTATTACTGAATTATATTCATATCTATACGATTCAACTGACGTATATGTATATTATATAAGTATGACATAATATGTAGACGTATCTATTGTCTATTGTATATACATTCCATATTCTAATGCCAATGTAATAGATAGGTGGTAAATGTTAAAAATACGTTATGACGATTCAAAAGTGCTTCTAGAAGAAGTCTTATTGGATAAATAAATGTTTGAGTTTGAATATAAAACGATATCTGAAGTTATGAAGTTATAAATATAATTGTATATAGTATAATATATCCTATAGAAATAATAGGATGGTCATTTGAATATTCTCATAATTTATATTCCTTTATAGCCGTTGCCGAGAGCACCGCATAAATTATAATAAATATCCATAATCTTCGTTTTTCATTTCTGATGCTAATCGTAAGTACCAGGTTTAGATATAAAGTGGTCCTAAATAGATTTCTAGCGCTTTAATTACGCTTTTACCTCCTACATTATTTAATTTAACGTCCTAACATTTTGGAATTATGGAAACATTAATAAAATCTAACACTCTAATCTTAATATTTTACCATGATAGAAACATATAATAAAATATAACACTCTAACCTTTCCATTTTAGTATTATAGATGCATATTTATATGTAGCAATTATAAAATCCATTATCATGCGAATCCTTTCAAACCCCCAGAAGCAATATCTATTGTAATTACACGCCAATATTCCCGCCATTTCAGGTGACCACAGACAATCACAAGCGAGCGTTGACCGTTTAAGGCCGCATCAAAATTAATTATCGCAGGATTCAATTGAAGCCCGCGTTGTGGTGAAGCGATGAGGGTTCGAAATTGTTTCCCAAAATACACAATTATATCCACTTATTATTGCTTTGTTTGTAATTATACGAATTTTAACCATTGTATTACAAATACCATTTTTACATATTACTAGTATATATTATATAACCCTAATCGACAAGAAACGATGTTTTAATTGTACAGTTAGCATATAAATCCAAAGTATATACCTTTAATAATATTTGTACTAAGCATTAAGTATAATGAATGTCGTAGGTGTCAACACGAGCTGTCAACAACGAAGCCTTATAGCGACCCTATGTATCACAGATAACTAATCCCTTAATCCATTACAAGTTAAATCCAATATGGCCGCCCTCCAAAATGCGCAATGTTATTCGAGAGAATTCCATCTAGTTACAAGAGTGATTTATTACAAGATAATTTAATCCATTAATTTAAAACCCATTGAAAAGTATAAAAGAATCTGTAAATCGTTCAATCAAGTTATCCGTTCACTCAGACTTAAGTGATTAGTTCGTCTATGAGTAAAGGATATAAACGTTCTTGCAAGTAAACAATTTACTTTACTCAAAGAATAACAAAAATATAATATAGGTTCGTGAGCAGAAGGTACTAAATTTATTTTACTTATATTATTATAATCTAGAGCAAGAAAACATATCTTAACTCGAATATCTCTAATGACCAATAATGTAACAAGAAACTTGAGCAATTTATTTAAAGGATAATGGAAAACCAATTTAATCTAAAAGCCTAGTACAATTATGTTTTGCTAAGGAAATTTGATTCTTAGGAGCTATTGGCAATATTGATTAAATCCGCCCAATTCTCGAAACGAAACGTATAATAAACATATGCATTGCTATAACAATAAAATTATACTATTCATATGAAATTATCAAAGGTAGCTAAACCAACATAAATTTCCACAATATGCCCGTTCATATTTCGCTCTATTACGTAAAACATTAATTACGTCGCCATATTGAAACTCTAACATCGTGAAGCCGTAAATTTATACGTAAATGTATGTATTACTTAATTTACAATGTAATATATTAATGTATGTTAATACTTACGTTGTGCGACCAGTATGAGAAATCAAAGTTGAAGCTTTTAGCGCTCTCCTTGCTGCCGGGTGGAACTTTTGGGTTGACGATAACTGGAACAAATGTTTTCATAAATAACAGTCCAAATAATAGCAGTAGAAATGTTATATTTTAATAATATTTTCTTTTATATACTTTTTAGAAATGCTGTTTAACTTTTAACTAATGATAAATGTTCATTTTGCGTATAATTAAATCTTGTTTAGAGGAACACGGAAAATGTAAGTAAAAAATTCTGAAATAATCCTTTACAGGATATTTTGTATCGTAATTCATCGCCAAGTTTCTTTAATAATATGAATAACATCCTCTTGTCCTCTAAAAAGCTGTATCAGCTTCAAAATAAAACATAACCCGCTTAAAAGTATACATCATACAAAACCCTCGCTTTGATGTTCCAACCAAATTACCAACACGCATACGCAACCTGTACCTAACTCACTGAGTGTCACGCTAGAACATCTACCTAACTCAGAGTGTCGCTAGAACATCCACCTAACTCAGAGTGACGCTAGATTCATTGTACTCATCACTCGAGTCTTGCTAAGTATCCTTTGTGAAACGATTGTTTGCTGAACCGTTTCTTCCCGACGTCGAGACGTATCGACCGTGCCTGACGCCGTCTCCTCGTATTAAATATAGCAGACTCGTTACTATCGTGTTTCGTTAGTTATATTGTTTGGGGTTCCCTTAGAAAGGGGCGTTACTTTAGGTGTACGTAAGCCGGATTTACTTTAAAATAAATTATTCTTATGATCAAGTAACTACCAGATTTGAGTTTCCGCAACTATTTACAAAAAGTAAATTTCCCTTCATCAATACTACTGTATTTGAAATTGTAGACAAGGCCGTAAAAACTGACCTACGATTGCCTTTATAATAAAAGGCACTTTATAATTTTACTTTCAATTATTGACATGATACATTCCAAACTATTTGTTTTAGATACCATTCCATATTGCAGACCTTTATTTATATTCTAAGACCTTGCTCTACCTAGAAATAAATAAACTCGATATTTTTCAAAATTCAAACTACCTTCCAGACATTTTATAGTCCACACGACTAGAATTTTATCACGACATAAAATGCTTCCTTCACACGAGATTCGTTCAGACCTTTATACCGGATATTTTACGAGGCGCACCTTTACGATGCATGTTGCACCGCGACAGAAGTACCGGTTTAAGGTGCTTTTCCACCAGAGATGTGCTACAGCTATGCTGCGAAAATGTAGTAGATAGTTACTGCTGTGAAAGTATGTGGCCGTTTAAGTACATCGATACTAAGCTGTATAGCAGTGCGAGTATGATGTGCTATGAAGATGGATGCGCGCGATTTCCTGCTATGGATGGTAACGAGTAGTGTTGCTATGTGTAGAGCGGAGCCTACTATCGATACATCGCATAGATCGTGCTGAGCATCTTCCTCGCACAGCTTTGCGACGCGCAGGCGGCTTCATAACACATCTTCCTCGCGCAGCTACATAGCTTAATATCAGTAAAAACGGTCATATAGTTTCACATCTCTTGTGGAACAGCATCCTTACGTCGAACGCAGTCAAACAGCACTACATCAATTCCTAGGAGTTATGTTTTAAAACTCAAGAGCTGCAGGTTTTACGAGAGCCTCGTCACGAATATAGCGGAACACGTAGATTAAAAGGCTTTAATGTATTGCCTCTGAGTGGTTTTGTGCTCGTAAAAGTTGCTTCTGCATTACCGGCTTATAATTTTCCTATTTAAAGAAGCCACATAGGTAAGCGCATATATGTATATATATTTTTTTTTATTAAATAGACATTAATCATTTTTGGATTTAAAATCCTTTGGCGAGTAATATTGAAATATTTCTGTTGATTAACTACACTTGATTACAATGTTTTCTTTAATGGCGATCAGGCTTTGTTGTACTAAATCTGTGTATTTGATATTACTTTTAAACCAAGATATATTTTTACCTCTGTCACAAAGCTTTTCTTTATTTTCTTTTTATTTCAGACATGAGATATATCGAAAAAGTTGAAATATTGAAATTCACACAACTCTGTGTATCGAGCACAAGGCCGACAAAGTCTATTGAAAGCTTTGCGATAGATGCTTCCTATTCAAAGAAAACTTTTATGATAACTGCAACAAGAAAAATCATAGTCCCTTAAGGGCTTGCAAATGCTACAGGTGACCTTCTACCAAAACAGACTTTTATAATAGCCACAACGTAAAAAAACTTTTTATGCTTGACCTGGTCAGCGCTCACAAATATCAAAGGCTACCTACATAAATGCATTGTTTTAATATTTCACAGAAACTTTCAAATGAGGTTGGAGGTTCGTGATGTTCCTATATATACAAAAGCTACATATACAATTTGTATACGTATTTGTGGACGATCAATTAACATCCAAACAGTAGTTAACAAACCATCTATATCTTAATTATTCAAAAAATAACAAATATTCCACCACGACCCACTAATTACCTGATTCCTGTCTCATATTCCACAACAAATGGTTCGCGCAATTCCGCATCATCACAAAAGACAGTACGTACAGTTCTAGGGACAATCGCTTGCGTGCTTTGACCTCACACTAGCGAGGTCAGGAGGCCTTTAACCGCCATACCTTTAGCATTTTAGTCTAGCTTCTAATTACAGTGGAAATACGAATGAAAACGCGTGACTTGTGTACTTTGAAGAGCCCCTTATAATAATTAATGTAGAGTAAACCGTGTATGAAAATATGTATGATTACTTTCAGAGTTTAAAATATGGAGCAATTTCAATCCGCTCCCAATATTTTGAAAGCGGATACTCGGCTATGTTCTGTTGTGTTTATGTAGTTATAGTAGACTAGCTGTTGCCCGCGACTTCGTCCGCGATTCGGTCGTTTTTCGTCATTCGTCGTTTAAAAAAAATACGTGACACTTTATTTTTGAATGTTCTTAATTGTCTCTAATAAAATTTAACTACATTAAAATTGAATACTCTGATAAGAAAATCTTAAAATCATCGAAAATCATAGACATCGAATATCTGAGGAAAACATGAATGAATGTGATTTAAATTCTACATTTCTTAGTAATTAAAATAATAATCTAAATTAAATGTAGATTAACAGTTTGAGCGCACCATTATAGAATATGTACCTAAGTAATAAATTACATTAGTTTACATAGTAACTTTACTAAAAACACGATGACTTTCTTTCGCGCTCGGTACCACAAACTAAACATGTTTGTGGTACGTGGCCCGCGTCACTTTACCCCCCACGAGTTCCCCTCCGTTGCTATGCGAAAATACATTCGTCGCCCTACTGTAGGAAAAATTGTAATACTGCGGCCTGGGCGTTATAACACGCTCAGGGAATTCCTGAGTGCTGATAGACTTCCGTCTATCGGCATTTATACCAATTTTATATTAATATCACCATCTTGAGGAAAAGCTTCTAATGTCGATTTAAAACGCATATATACGGATTAACCTGATGAATTAACATGTTCTAAAATTGTGAAATGAGTTCAGTTTTAAATTCGAGAAATATTGATTTCTTGTATTCGATTATTCGTCGTAGTCGAATACAAAATATAATTAAAGAAACTTAGGTTGGCCTTCAGGCAAAAGGGATCCTATCAAATGATAAACTTGACCTTGTATCTTAAAAGTAAGAATGAAAGGAGCATCTGATAATTGTTGAGCACCAAAGGATCATTTAAAACGCAATACTATAAGAGCTAATATTGTCTAAGAACTGTTTAGATTGCACATGTTCCTCTAAAACTTAAAAGTAGTGATTTCAAAGGTTCCGGCGTATCATCAAACGAAAGCCGACTCCTTACTCCACTTTAAAGCATTACAAAAAGAACATACTACGTTAATATCGCCTATACAGAAGATGATCTGTAATCAATTGTGAGGTTATAAGCAAACCCACTTTTATAATATTTTGTCGGACCACACCACCGAATTTGTAGATTGATCTTCTATGTTTACCTCTAAGTCATTAAGACTATGTTGAAATCTGTCTGCAATAAGACGGGCCTCTCGCTATTCGTCCGTTTAAAGAGACCAATAGTTTCAATTCTTAATCTTTCATTAAACAAACTTATTAATCGTTCTTGTCTCAAATAATGGTAATATTCGCGTCCCTACTCTAGTCATTGCTTATGCTCATGTTCATCTTCGAGAGATCGAATAATATTATGGTGCACCCTATTATTTGTCAAACGGTCTTCATATTGAGTAAAAGTTTCAGAATTCTCGAGATAAAATATGACGATCGTGATCAGCTGTTGAGACGTAATTCCCTCTCAGTGAGGGTTTCGGTCTCACGGGATAGTACAATATGCCATTTGCGATCAGCTGTGAGACGTTATATATACCCTCAGTGAAGGTTTCGGTCTCACAGGATAGTACATGCCGTTCGCGGTCAGCTGTGAGCCGCAATTCTCGTTGTGAAGCGGTTTCAGGTTCGGCATAACACATGTTGTTTTCGGTCAATAGTAAGCCTCTTATCTCTAACGATCCTTGAGAACTCTTATTTCTCATTTTCTTAACTTTGCTCGAATTTCGATATATAAAGATTTTTTAGGTGGCACTGATTCGGGTGAATAAAAATTAAAACGGACTAAGAGTGTTATAATCTCAATCATCATCATCAATACATATAATAAAATTGTGGAAAAGTGATGTCTGTACAATTAAAATATGTAGAAAAAAATTAGCAGGTGTTATTATTATCGAGAAATCGAGAGAAACCATTTTTTTCTCTTAAAAGCTCCCCCCCTGCCACTTCCCGAACTCCGATTGACCGTAATTTATTTTTCCTTACATTTTTATCATATCCTTTTCTAATGGGTTTCATCCTACTGCGATTTTTTTTTGTTTCAAAAATTATCTACCCTGGTGTATAGGTAAATTTTCCACATAAAATGTCCTTTAAATTATGTCGTATTATATTATTAACCCCCGACGCAAAAAGACTGGTGTTATGTGTTTG
>CAJQZN010040933.1:33132-49108 GCA_907164685.1 Colias eurytheme | reverse complement strand
TCAATGTACAGTTTTGACTTTCCTACGATTTTATTATATGTATAGATATAGGGCGCTTGTGCACTACAAGGAATTTTACTGTCCGGCATTCCGATTTTTTACGGTCCGGTATGGCATGAAAAAACCGATGAATTGCTTGTGCACCTGTCCGTCTTTACTCGGATCAGTGCGGTACAGTTCAAGGAAGTATGGCGGTATAATGCTATCATAAATGATTGTTTTCGCATTTTACAAGAAACGAGTAAAAATATAGAAGGTGAAATATTATATTACTTCGTTATAAAAAAAGTAAAGTTCCGACAGAGATTTAAAATGCGTGTTTCACTTATTTATTAATCGGCGACGAGGAGCTAAATCTATTCCCACTTGAACTTTAACTTACCAACACTTACTTAGATAATAATTATAGGTCAATGCTTGGTCAATGTATATAAAATAACAATACCGACTTCTCAAATCTCATTGCCAGCTAAAAGAAAGTAAAACAAGAGCTTGCTTTCAATTGGCATATGCAATAAAAAGAGTAAAATCCAAGCAAGTGGGCACTCGAAAACAATTATACCTACAGCGACTCGTAAACTCAAAAAACCATCCGGAATAGGGAAAAGTAAAATGTCGGACAGTAAAATTACGTATAGTGCACAAGCTAGTATATAGATTAATTGCGTGCCATACCGGACCGTAAAAAATCGGAATGCCGGACCGTAAAATTCCTTGTAGTGGACAAACGCCCATAGTTGCGAAAAACGTAATTTTTTATCATTGTTAAGTTAAATAAACAGAACATAACACTTATTTATTTGTTATCCTTATCTATACATTATTTGCACGGCGTTCAAAACTTTATATTGCATCTCTTGTACGGGAAAAAGAAAAGTACGTTTACAACCTCCCTGTTGTATGTTACACCATATTAAACAAGCAACAACATTATAATTGAAAATAAAACTTCCACGGCCATTTTAATAAATTTCAAGTCGTAAAACTCAAAAGTTTTAAACCGCAAGCCGCGGCCGCAGACACGTTTCACGCGAACATCGACAAGACTCACTTTATGGGTCTTTTTATTACAGCTGGACCAAGTTTTATAGCCTTATATAAATTACTGAAGATTGGACTGAACGGAGAATTAATCCGGAAGGACTTCCATTTTACTGACATAAAGGAGTTTGCAACTGGAAAATCGACTTGCAATTATTATAATAATATATATAATTATAATAATTTTGATAATAAAGTTGAATGCTTGATGTATTTAATACAGGTTTAATCAATCACTAAAATCAGCTTCCTATATATCCTATACCTCGTCCGCTTTTGAATAAATTACATCAAGAAAAATTACAACAGTCACTTCTATTACTACAACACATTAACGACATCGCATACGTAACTTACGTTTCAAAACGCATAATTAAGAAATAAAATATAAAGATATCTACGAATCTGCTGAATAACAGAAAACAAACAAGCTGACGCAGTTCTGGCAATTGTTTCCCCATAAACGCCTTTATTGTCCAATAAAACTCCCCTTGCGTCTGTGTTGTTATATGAGGATTTATGTTTGCTTAACAATAATTTAATTACGTCAATAGGGAGAATGAAAATAGGTAGAAAGGAACAAAATCTACTTTTTCAAATGTGTAACTCATGTAAGTACCTCTATATATCTAAGTAGTGAAGAAAAATAATATGAATAGCCTATTTTACAATCACGGTATGTTAATGTATAAAAAAATTAGTTGTATAACCTAGACGACATAATAATCAGTACATATTTCATTTTACAGCAGAGTAAAAACATAAACATACTAATACACTTACAAATACAAATACTCTCTCTTCATTTGTGTTTATACGTAAAAGCATTTAAAAAGGAATACACGATATTAAATTATCAACAAACCGTTTCCACAGAGCCCCTAAAGCAGATATAATTCAACCAAATGGAATCCAGGAGATCATAGGGAGTTACGACGATCTCCACCGAGGGTGTATGAATACCGTTATATGTTATATGATTTATTGCATTGCAATATACCCTCAAAAAATGTAATTTCAGGCGAAATTGAACATATCCTTATTCATAACGATATACGAATGAATATAAATAGCCTGGATGAGCTTTATTTGAGGTTATCTTTAAATAAGCCTTTGATTTCTTACAATTTCAAATAAAGAGGTGGCCACGAATCATAAAGCGACTCAAATGTGCTATAAATTGTGAATAATACTTTTTTGATAAGCACATTAAACAGACATACCTTTGGCTGAAGTACCTAATTAATCTAATACATTACTTCTTCTTTTCATTGATTTTTATTTTATGAAACCATCATAGAAAGCAAGTAGAACTTGATTACAATAAAAGCCTATATAAGAATCGTGTAGAAGTCGAAAGTAGCAGTAAAATAATAAAAAGATATGACAGTACTATTAGGCAAATTAACAATAGCTTAATATGAGTCCAGAATCAAAGTTATAAACAACAATTGTGTATTTCATTTCGTCAAGCGTTAGGCAGTGAAAAATAGCTTAAATGTTTTTTAAAGTATCAGGTACGTTGATAGAACGAACTTACAAAAAGACAAGACGAGGTTTAAAGCCTTCTAGAATAATTAAAACAATATTTTCCCCATCGATTTAACGCTGACGCCATCAGTAACTTGAGCTTTAGCAGATGCATATTAATGATTTCTATACTGGCAAGTGACGCACGCGATGACGTCACACTTGCCATGCTTTTAGCGTTTATTGTTGACAATGAACTTGATTGGTTCACGTTTCACACTAAATAGTTAGATACATGCTAGTTCATACGAAGAACTGCAAAAAAAGTAACGAGAAAGCCGAACAAAAAACAGAATTGTATTGTAAAGTATATGGCCTATTCAATTTCATGCCACCTCAATTTGTTTCCATTATGTTTAAACTTTCTTTTGCGTTTCTTGTTTAATATGTGTTGCCAGTTTGTGTTTGGTTTTTATTATAATCATATCTACTTTGTATAGATGAACACATGTATAAAATATCATACTTATTTCGCACTAGCGGTCCGCCCCGGCTTCGCCCGTGGTACATATTTACGTTTTCTCTACGAACCATCCTCGTACTTCAAGGAATATAATAGATAAGAATTATCGAAATCGGTTCAGCCATTCACACGTGATGCCGTGACAACGCGAAACGGGTGCAGACCCGCCGCCTTTTTAATTTTTATAGCTCCCGCTGCGCAGCGCGTCGAACGCGGCAACTGATACACAAAAATAATCCTTATGGCATGATTCTGTATTCACGCGCGATGACTTATAACGTATTTCATGTATAACTTTGGTGTTTCTACACCGATTTACATGATTCTTTTACTATAACCTGCCCAGGAGTATGAAGAATAATTGTGCCAAATTTAGTTAAAATCCGTCGTGTAGTTTTTGTTTCTATAACGAATATACAGACAGACAGACAGACAGACAGACAAAAATTTTACTGATTGCATTTTTGGCATCAGTAGCGATCCCTTATCACCCCTTCATAGTTTTTTTTTAAATATATTTCATGTACAGAATTGGCCTCTCTACAGATTTATTATAAGTAGGTATAGATTATCTTGGAAGAAAAATATCATCCTTTCAACATAAACCATTAAAGTATTTGGGTCTCAACTGCTTAATTGAATTAAAGAAAACATCGTATCATCATACAATTTTGTACCATAATCAAAATGTAATAAAGTTCAAAATTAACGAGCGTAAATACCACGTATACACGTCTCGTTAGCGGAACCGGAACTTATTCCGTTCAGTAGTTTCGTTTGAAACTACGAAGGCGGTCTTAATTAAGAAGTTCTTACTCTTATGTTTTAGTTTTAAAGGGAACACGTAAATGAGAGACTTATATATACTAGTTCTGAAATCGTGAATGTCCTAAATTTTTAGAACAACTCTATATGAGCCATCGATAATAATAAAGTACTTAAATTTTAAAACAAAATAAACTATAAAAAAATTGCATAAATATAATTTTACATGTTCTTATTCTTTTAAATTGTAACTTTAAAAAAGATATAATACTATGAAGACAAAATTAAAGATCCCTAACCTACACAGCACTAAAATATTTGATATCCTGGATATAATCCAATTAAGTTTTAATATACACCTAAATGCAGTATTTCCAATTGGACATAAGCAATCAAATATTATTTTTACACTAGCGGTCCGCCCCGGCTTCGCCCGTGGTACATGTTTACGTTTTCTCTACATAAGAACCATCCTCGTACTTCAAGGAATATAATAAAAAAAGAATTATCGAAATCGGTTCAGCCGTTCTCGAGTTATGCGCTTACCAACACATTTTGCGATTCATTTTTATATATAAAGATTATCTTTTCATTAGATAACTATCAAACGACTATTAATACGACAAAATACTAGATTACCTTTTTCAATTTAATCTTAAGGAAGCTTTATTGAGCTAAAGTACGACTCAACTACATACATATAAATATTATAATTCAGTCTCGCGGGAGTTTTTATTGATCTAAAGCTTCAACTAATAATAAATAGGCTATAAGTGACTTTGAAATATAATATCAAAGGTAAATCGATGTAAACGTATTACAATACTCATTATTACATTGAAGCAATAAATCTAGCTTTCACTGGCTATTACCGCAAGACGTGTTATTCTTGTAATGTATTTTCTGTACTTACTTGAGAAATTATAACCAATAACAAAGAAATGATTGATGCTTATAAGAAAGCAATTACTGTGTATACAGGGTGTCCTACTGTTGGTATGCTAAGCTCAAAGGAGGTTATAGTTTTGCATACGCTGAGTATGTAAAAAATACTTATAAAATTCTAGACGCATTTTTTTTCAAATAGATGAATTCTTAAAACTCTATGTTGTACACCTTATAACAAGCAACCCGCCCAACTTTGCCGACAGCACGTGAGCTATCGTTTAAGATTATGTTTTCATAGACAAAATGTGAATAAGAGAAGCGGTATATGCCGGCTGCGCGAAGCTAGAGAAGAAAACATGGATTTTCAGGAAAAATTTAGCAAAATATTTTTGACGTAATTTTGTTGTTTAAGTATTTTTTACGTGATCAGTGTATGCTTAACTAAAAGTCCCTTCACGCTTAGTATACCAAAAGTGGGACACCCTGTATACATTGTACATGTAAGTACAGATAAATCATATTACCACAATTTTTAGAATTTCTCTGTTTATAAAAAAATCAAATAAATATAAAAAAAGCCTTTACAACTGTGTAATTTAATAAAGGATATTTTATCATTAGCTTTATGCCAAAAAGAAAACTTTAATATCTCTATGAAATTCATCCCTTCACAAAATTATATCTATTCGTGTATGATTTTGCAAAATATGTAACTATTAACGATTGAATCCCTAATTTTTGTATCGACTTTTTTCATATTATGTAACAGTTATTGATTTAACATTGTAGCAGATGTTTGCAAACCAAATTCCTATGACATTGATACCGTCGGCCTCTACCAAAAATTCGTTAGAAACACGCAACAATCGTATACCTTTATATTTATTGTGATATCTTTATTTAATATTTAAGATCAGTTACTTCTAAACTTGAATAATAATTTAGTAACCTTTAGATTATGACAACGCAATTCTGATTCCTTGCTGTTTTAAGTAATGAAATCATAAAATCTTATTTAGATACATATAGTATTAAATTTATATTAGTAATTCATGCTACCAATATAAAATGCTAACCTGCTATAAAGCAAAACATAAAATTAAACCATAATATTATCAAAAAATCTGCATAAACACGACAATCACCTTAACAAGCATGTGAGTCATATTGCTTCGTGTTCCCGGCTTTAAATTGAAAAGTTAACTCAATAACATGAATCATAACATGAGTCCCGGTGTCCAGATGTGAGCTGTCACCCC
This sequence comes from Colias eurytheme, assembly GCA_907164685.1. Lineage (NCBI taxonomy): Eukaryota > Metazoa > Arthropoda > Insecta > Lepidoptera > Pieridae > Colias > Colias eurytheme. The sequence goes on along the minus strand of CAJQZN010040933.1, from coordinate 43,162 downwards.
TTTAGGTATTAGTCATACATTGGACTTGATATATTAATCCCGGTTTTCTATAGCTTTTAACATTTATAACATAAATTTAATAAAATTGATTCTCGAAGGAATCTAATTTCCGATCAAACTTCGAACTTGAACTAAGATTAATATTGATTAAAGATAAATTTATTATGAACATTTTCATTTTAAAGTTATACTGACAGATGAAACTTTTCTTTCTCTATATGTATTGAAAGAAGAAGTGCGTAACTAAGAAAATTCAAACTTCTTAACTAAAGCGATCCATATAGCTTTGTGTTGAAACATAGGGACATCATACAAAACCTTCCAACCCAAAGATTACGTCAAAATATCACCACATGAGTTCCCACAAGGAAACTATCGATCGTGTCACAAATGTGTCTAAGAATAGCCCTTTACAAAGGTGAATTTTATTTAAGAGCGCTAATACAATTTCTTAACGGTCTCCCGAAGGTCGACGGAAGGTTCTCGAAAGGTTTTACCACGTTTTACTGCTATATAAACGCCACTCTTCATTACCGGCACGACGCTAACTTAAAAAGACGTTCAGAATTTCTGATAAATTAGATAAGACCCTCTCATAAACATTCATTTAGAGGCCATTAACGTCAGCTTAATGTTGGCAAATACTTCAATTTTTGCACAGAAAGCATTATAAGCATTATTACAACTTATGTTTCAGTGATGTGTGCAGTGTGGTGTGATAACCATGACTATGAACAATATTGTTTGCTATTTATGTTACAGTTATAATCTATAATATATTTTTCTTCTGTGCACTCTAGCTCAAGATGTAATAGCCGATATTGGATTATGTTAAAGATAAGTGATTCAGTTAAAAAAAAAATAAGAACTAGCTACCCTTATTATATTCATACATATACAGGCTGTCCCACTGTTGGTATACTAAGCTCAAAGGAGGACACCCTGTATATAGAATGGTAAATACTTTTCAATATTATCGATGTAGATATTCCATAAGGTCACATTGAAATTTTAATTCTGTCTCAGCTAAACTTAGCCCATAGGCCGATATTGAAATTCGTGTAATTTACATATATGGTAATGAGGCAAGCGGCTTTCAAGTTTCAAGAGCTTTGAGCACAACTTTTCATGTCATGTTACATACACTATAAGCCGAGATAAATTTGTATGGATTATCATGTTAGTCTTAACTTCTCTCTTACTTATAATAATTATTCGGTAACATTTAATCGCGAAAAGCAGACATTTTTTTTTAAAAAGTTAACTTGTGGCTTTAAAATCATTTGACAATAACTTAGATTCATCTGGTAGGCAAGTATGCATTTACTATTTTCATATCAAAAACTTTTGAAGCATATTTTACTAGTCAATTAAACGTCCACCCCTAAAGTTAATTTCCGATCAATTCTTCTTATAATCCAAGTATTTTCCGTCTACAACTTCTTTTGTTGTGTAAATCTCGAAACTCTATTCAACTTTTACGTCACAAATATAGTTTTCAATCTAGGTATAAAGAGGCAATATTTTTTACTTGTTTATTAAAAATGAACTGAAAACTTGATCGAATTTAAAAATTCTATCACCATAAGTCACATCATTACTAGGTATAAACATAGACTATTTTTCATCTCGAATCAAACCGTATCAACCCGGATGAGCTAGTACCTAAATTCATCGTATTATTATATCTATTATATTTAGTATTTTCAAATCAATCTCACCTGTAGTATTGCCGGACATCTCTATAATGCACTTGCACTCCCTCGCTATCTCCCGCGAGTTGAAGGGGCGGACCCTCACCGCCACCTTCACAGACGACATGGCGGCTGCTTATCGAATCACGGGTGCCACTAAAGCATCGGTACTGGCGCCGATTTTCACCTGCAACAAGATGATTTGGTTCATATTGGAAAGAATATTTTTTCGAAGTCTTGTGTGTAGTAGAAAAGTTAAAGTTTCGTGGTCTATACATAGTTTCTCATTTCTTTAATATTCAAGCTTATTTCGTCATAATCAATACCATGTAACAAATCAAACATTCATAAATTCAGAAATAAACAACTGTATCTGCAATGTTTTCTATTCAATCAAAAATAACAAGTAAACTTCAAAAACAGTACTATTACAACGTTTCCGAATAAGCTTCCGAATTATGAAAACAAAATATTCATAAGCTTTCGAATTATGTATACCAAATGTTCAAAAAGGATGCAACCCAACTCCAGTCAAGTAAATTCAAAGTACATCTGCGCTAATTTCATCTTTATCCATTACCCTAATTATAAGTGACCCACTTACATAATGACAAGAATCGTGGAACTGTATTACAGGACGAAGATGTAAAGAATTCAACCCATTCCTTGACCTACTTTCAACAAGAGGAGGATCATGGTCGATACATTGCAATTTGCAGTTTATTGCGTAGTATGAAAAACTAGATTAAAACTAACGTTATTACGTATCCTATTGTATGGAAACTAGATTAATTCTACATGTAAGGGGCATGATTAGATATTGATTACAGATTTAAATTGTTCAGAGAATAAAAATTATTATCAAAGTGTTGGGATTCATTTGCGATGGATGTGTAAATTTTATGAGTTTTTACATTTAATTTCCACAGTTAATTTAATATTCATTTGATTATGTTTTACTCAATTATGTATTTTAAACTTTCTTACGTTTTAATAAATTTCGAATAAAATTATCGTTCGTGAAAAATAAAAAGGATTATTAGTAAATACCAATTCAATGTCTTCGATATGTATTTTTTGTAAACGAAGAAAAGTCCTCGTATACAGAGTATTATGCAAGGTTTAAAGTCGTTTTTTTATATGTTGCCTAATCAATATAAAGAAAAGTAAATAAACAAAAAATATGTCCATATTTTCATCATTACAAAAACTATCGATTGCCTTTTTTTGTATTTGGATCAAAATAATGTATTGAATTAATGAGCGTCTAGTAATTGCTTTATAAAATAATAAATAAATATTATTCATGTCATAATCATCATTCATCTAATAATAAAAAAATATTATTAATGTTCTCTGAAAGTTTCATCAATCATCACGTACCTACAATTTTTAAAGTATTTATCGATCCCACAAACCCTAGTAGGTTTTAATTACAGTAACAATAAATAGATAATGTAATATAAAATATAAATCGTTGTTTTATTTTAAAGTAACAGCTAAAGAGCCGTTAGGTCCGGTCCGTTACGCTCTACCTATTATATGTACCGAATGCGCCAGCGACGGCCCCAACAAACATTCGGAAAGGTCATTGATTATTGATTTTATTAAAACTCATTATTAGACAATTTCCAATAAGACGTCATCAACATAAAAAAAAACCTCTACCTACCACTTGTGACGTAACAAAACAAAATCCAAAATAACACTGAATAAAAACGACACTTCCACAACGCAAACAAATTTCACATTTTCAAAAAACTATCACGAACACAGAAATCTATATAACTAGGGCCATTTTAAAATACAGCTTAAAACACAACGCCTAAGTGATTGTTTTCATGAAAGCGCTCGGCGCACTGTAGTCGCCGACGGTCGGTTGAACACAGAATCGAAAGTATCCACGCCACGGCCGCTGCACTCCTCACGCACTTACGTAACATGCACTGCAACCTACATCTTCTAATCCGAAACGCCTGCAAAACTTCACGAGATCGAAGAGGCAGCCATAAAACGTGTCGCAAAGATGACTCACCGCCCTCACTAACGCCATCTACCCCTAACGTTCCAGATCTGAGCACTTCGAGAGCCTAACCTTGAGGGCCGGCGGAGGCTCCGCGGCAGAGAATGGTCTAGAACTTACCCTGGTCTAGGGGACGAGGGTGTGGGTTGGATGCGCTTGCTAGGGTTTGTTTTCGAAGGTTTAGAGCGTGGTGCTCAAGTCAAGTCGCAGCGTCGGCCGGCATAGCGTCGCCGTTGGGTGCGCGATGCGACTGCGGGACGACGGCGAAGGCAATGGCGGAGCCTCGGCGGCGCATGCGCGAATCCATTCCAGGGCCTTCGATCTACGTCCGAGGTGCGCGGAAGTGTCACCGCGCATCCTACACCGCAAATAACGTTAACATCTACACAACTCGAACATTTAAAATGTTCTTCTCCCACGACACAGCCGAATCACCCTTATTACTGTTTCATTACATATTTGGTACGGGAATAATTGATGAGGAGATAAATATAAAGTCCCTAATATACAAGCATACATTTCCCCTGGGAATTTCCATCTTGTCCATTTTTCAGCATGTTATATTTACACCATAAACGCTATTACGTTTATATTATTGCCTTGATTCCATTAACGGCAACCTCCCCTATTTTTTAAAGTTGCAATTTTATGCCAAAAAGAACAACTGTAACTAATTTGACTAATTTATGTGACTATTGCTAGTAGACCCACATTTGAATTTTAAAAAAGATATACGTTAAATACCGACTAGAAAAAACATGCATTTTTAACGAAATGTCGCGTCGTAACAACATAAAAAGTAATATGTATTTGAAAAATACATCATTATGATTGATCTACGATATGAACACACTATACGTATAAGTAACATGGAAATATTGATTGCTGAATAAGATTTTCAGCTGCATGTAGACTGCGTGCTTGAGCTCCATGCAGTTGATTTCCACTATCATGACATAAAACCTGCAAAGACACTTTTTTTCACATAGCAGTCTAATAAGAAACATCTACGATACAACATCGTCATCCAAGAAACCTTATACCATATCCAATCCAATCCCTTTCTCAAAAGGATAAGCCGATTCCTCAAACGCCTATGACGTTTTATGAAATGCATGATATTATTCACGCTCCGTTGATCAAGGGAAGGACATAGGTCAAGAAACCGATGAATTTAAAACCGAACGATGACGCAATGACATCGTATCGATCGAAGATTACCCTTAGCCTGGAGTGGGGGTAATAGTTCGATTTAGTTTTTTCTAAGCTGTAATTGTTTCAACAAAGGACATGCGTATCGGTACTGAAACAAAGACTATTTGGCTCTATCTTTGTTGTCTGGTTAGGTTATGCACTTTTCCCCTGACTCAGAAAGGATGTAAATTGTAACTAGATTGTCTGGCACTGCTTATAATGGAATATGAATAAATTTATCGGAACTTCAACAACATGTTATTAATATGCATTTATGCGAAGTCTTTAGTTATTGAAAGTAACATTTTAAATGTTTAGAAGGTCTAGATATATAAGTCGACTATAAATTCGTCTAGGTACTTTTCATATGAAAACAAAATATAAACTTTTACCCTTTTACCATATAAAACCAAATTCAATATATTTTTGTAAAACGTAAATTTTAAAGCAGCATTTCAAACATAGCCTTCGCAGAAAATGGCACGTGGTGAATAACGGAGGAGGGTTGAGTACCTACCCTTCAAATAAGAAAAATCACAGTGAGCCAGAATAACAAATGAAAACCGATGTAACGTGTAGAATTTTTCAGTACAAAATATTTAATTGGATTCTTAATCACGATATTCCCATATTTAGACTGATTAAAAAAGTTCAGGATTCAGATACCTAGATTAGCATCTGATACAATTAATTAAAGTTATAAATTACACATAAATCAACACAATATGTTAGAAGAGGATCTCCCGGTGGTCGATTTTTAACCTTCTCATTGTTACAATTATTATTTCCAATGCACGTACCTCATAGATTCAGCAAATTGGATTTGCAATGCAAAAATAATATTTATACGCGAAACGTATAGGGACCACTTATCATACATATGTAAGGGCCCACTGCGTAGATTAAATAATAAATCGAACAATATCGTTAAATATATGACGCATATCTATTCAAGTTGTGGTCTAACAATGGAAAAATTCAGTCACATTAGTTTCATTCAGCCAAAAAAGAAAATAAACAGTTTCAGTCTAGTCATATAGAATCAATCGTATGACTCAGTCACACTTGGTACAGAGCCATTTTCCAAATACAATTGGCATGTTCTCATGTTTGACCTCGTAAAGTAGCAGCCATCAAAGATTTTTCACATAAAGTTCACTGTCGAGGCTTTTATACCACTTTATAGCTGCATAAATCAAAATTAAAATTCACCAAACTTAACCGTACAGTTTTCAACGGCCTTTGTTCGTAATGCACTATATGCTGCGATAATGTAGCCCACTTTTTGCTTTAATTTTCATATTTTTTTCGTATTAAAGCTCAGCGAACAGATACAAGCATTCATGATGACACTTTTAATTTATTTCACAATCTCATAATTCCAATTTATAATTATTATCATACATCATATCGAATAATTGAAGAAGTATAAACCAAATGATATCCACGTCAATGCTTCCCTGATTAATAAAAATAAAAACTTAATCGAACAATTCAAATTATCCACTCGATCTATCATCAGCCACAGTTAAAAGATAAGACACTCCAACATTTTTTTGGGATTCATTTTCCAAGCATGTGAAAAAAGCCGCACATTCTTAAGACACATCATTATTAGTAGATCCGCGGAAAACGTCCAACTAATACCTAATAAACAAACCACTCAAGCCCCATTCGCCTCACACGATCTATCATACTGAGGTCAAGTTTGCAATTTACTGGCTTTTGTTTTACTTCAGGAACAAGGGTCGACTCCGATGGGATTTAATAACAAAAATGCTATGGAATTGAACTTCGACCTGTCGTTCTACATACGCTCTCCCTGAGGAATGCGAGTGCCTCATGTAGGACATTTTTAGCCACCCTGTGTTGATAAAAATGTACAAACTCAAACACAAAATCATTAGTTCTAAGAAAAATGTGCAGGAAACTGGATAGTACCTACTTCTTTTTTTAACTTAAGGATTTCATTATCTTGCTTTTGAACCGAATGTCAATAAAGTGCTATGACGTAGGTAGGAGAACTAAGTGCGTCTAAGAATCGCGTTAAATCTATTATGGCTAAAATAGACTCACAATTGCGTGTTTGAAAAGGACAAATAACAAAATACCAATTATTATTTTAAACAATATGAACTTGTTTTAATAAATCAAGTTCCCAGAGCATTAATTATGGATTTGGTTCATATTATGTAATATATGTAGAAAGCAATACTATATCTTCATTATGACAAACTATGAGTCATGTAAAACCCATCAATATACAGCAGTAAGTCAACCTGTGATAACCTTGACCATCTAATGGACTATCAAGTAGATAGTGACGGTAATATGAGAAATATATATGTTTTAACCACCCCTTTTCATTAGGATTTTGTACATGAGTCTAAATTACACTAGAAGAATGATAATAAATTGTAAAAAGTACACTTTGTTAGTTCATCAAGAGTAGGTACCGTATAATTATTATAGAATTATTGAGTATTATAATGACCATTTTGTGATATAAAAATTTTCCTTCATCATTAAACAAATGTAATACAAATAGGGGAGCATATAAACCTTAGGGAATTCATAAAAGAACTAGACGAAGTCGAGGATTTATATTTCCCAGAAATATAAATACATTTATAATAAATAAATAAATTGTTTAAATAAATTGTTTAAACGGTAAGGTCTGAATCAAATTCATCTAATTATTCATGAAAAAAAATCTTATTGCGATAAATTTCTTACCAAACACATACATCATGCCACAGATATATGCTCTTGGGTGGTTACAGGACAGTCTCTTCGGACAGGACTCCCTAATTTCATATTAATTTTCTTATAAAAATAATATCATTTAAATTCCAAACTAAAGGCTATTCCACGTTTCAATTCAGCTATGAAACTCGTTGAAGTGCTATAAACAGGCAACCGGCGCGCCGCGTCAATTTGTTGCCCAATTAGTGGATGTTGGAAATTTTCCTCGGCTCTAAAACGTAACTGAACAAATAGCGAGTTTACCGTGGTGTTACAAAAAATCTTTGAGTTCAGAAAATTATTCGATAGAATTCTGGAATTGAACTGGAGCTATTTTTTTCTTATTTCGATGTAGTTAAGTGCAGTTTATTTTTGTTATGTTCCTTGAAAATGCGGAAATGCTGAAGTCAAAGAAATTAATATGTTTCTATACCATATTCTTTTCATCTTCACGTTTAAAACGAAACAAAGAAAACCTACAGTTCACTTCAATAAGGCACTCTATTGCTACGTCTTCATAAAAACTTCAACATTTCTTCCAAAAGAAGCTAAAACAAGCTAGATTAAATCCATGCAGACAAAGTTTATTTGTTCTGCGAAACTCGCCACTAGACAAACAGACCCGGGGCATTTGATTAAGTTATCTCTTTCAATATAATATAAACAACTAGTTATATACCTAAATCTTGTTATATATTCACAATATAAATCTAATTATCTTATAAAATAACGATCTGAAAAAAGGTACATGTAGAATATGTAGAGTAAGTAAACAATATTCATAATTAAACTTGATAATTGCAATTTATGTGAATATATTAATTTGCAAATTTTCATAAAATTAAGAACGTTTTAACGCATCTTAAACTAACTCATCTTTGTTAAAAAAGATAAATTCGCATGTAGCATAATATAGCTCGACGACGACTTTCCAATTTCAAATTCGAATTTATTTTGCCCTCTGTTTGTCAAAGAATAAGAGCGCAGATGTAATAACGTGGAATACATAACCGTATAACTCCTCTGTATCCAGAGCGAGGTTTCAAGTTGCACCCGCAATAATCCTTGAGCTCTATCGCAGTCGGCCACAAGGCTGCAGCCTTCGGGGCTAACACGCCTTTGTTCTTATAACTCACCGACTTACATCCGTCTTGATATCGGAAGAACAGTAAAGTTACTTTGCAGCGCTTGGTCAAAAGTATTAAACAAAATATAGAGGATATGTGGGAATGAAGATGGATCGAACAATAACCATTTAACTGGATATTATTTTAAATCCGTATCTTTTTGTGAAGAGATATAGGTATCAAAATATTTTCATAAATATTGAATACGCCTCATGTATTAGTATGGATACGAAGTGGGTGTTAAGTATTACTATATTCACGAAAGTAAGAAGACTGTCTACGTCTAGATCCACGAGACTATTCGGCAAAATAAATGGAGTACTTAAGCACCGACTTGAAAAGCCGAACTTGGCAAGCAATAGAAAAAAAAAGCGTAAATTTTGTGTTATAAACGTTTAATTTTTTTTACTTTAAAACATTAAAAGACGTTTCAATTAAAAATGTGTTTAAAAATAACGAGACACAGTGCCTTAGTACTTCACGCCTTTACGACCAATCATTATATTCGACTTGGTAGCTTCGATCGATTTTCACTTAAAACCAGAAGGTTAATCTTCTGGTTTTAAGTGAATTTTAAGTAGTATCCAGCGACTTGAGACCAATATACAACAAAAATGTGAAGTAACTGACTATTTTTCACAAATAAATACAGAAATACCGTCATAATAAAAATAGGACTGCATAAACTTTTTAGTTGAAAATAAAGCCTCTTATTCTTCTCTCTAACTCCATAATAATTCACGTTTCAGATCAAATTGGAAAATAAAAAGTAGCGTCTCAAATAATTTAATAAATATTGTTCTATAAAAGTTTGCGTAGGCTAAAGGTTAGGAGTGCACGATCAATCCACGTCACTCAGACCTCCTCTATATGCTCTAAATGAGAATCAATATATCTACTTGGAAACAATTATTCTTTTGCAGAACATTATTGAAGAGCCTTCTTTTAAAAGTTTGTTAGTAATATATTCATATGTTTGTAACCCAAATTGAATTTTCAAATGCTTATGAAATATGTACCTAAGTAATAAAAAATTCTTGACGCGGTACGAAGTCACCTGGCGAAATAATCTATAGAGTATATAAATATATATACTCTATAGACCCAGGAATTCTAGGATATCTAAACGAAATTCCAATCGCATAAAGCAATCCCAAGCTACGTGGGTAACCACACACATTAATAAAAATATATACTAAAATCGAAAACAATGTATTTACATATTTGAGATAATGTTGATAACTGTA
>CAJQZN010040933.1:0-33122 GCA_907164685.1 Colias eurytheme | reverse complement strand
TATTGTGAATGTAGACTTAATGCCTGATTGCACTAAAACTTATTGATTATGTTCATCTACTAATCACGAAGGCAGGGATACCTTATAAGCGCTTATTATATCGTAATTTAAGAGATTTACTGAATAAATCATGAAATAGCCAGTCATCAAATAGGTTTCTGTTGCGATTTTGATTCCCGCATGCTTTATTTTTCTATAAATCTACCTATTTGGAAGTCCTGAACTGAAATAATCGGTCAGGCTATCCAGACTCTTGCAAATATCACAATAAAGACAATTTCAAAAAAATCGAGACACAGACGATCGATAGAATGATTAGGGTAATGAAAATTAATTATAAACATTATTAAAGATCTCCTTCACTAGCAAATACTTTTACCCAATGAATACGTCAATTAACCGCTCGTCAATAAATTCGTTTGGACGAGAGCGTGTACCTAATAACTCGCCCGGGATGCGTTGCTTACAATTTATCGTCGATTTCTTTGGATTTGCGAGGAGCACCCGTAGTATCTCAAGCGTTTTGTTTACCTTAACCCGGGGATTAATGTGAGTAGCGGAGCGTGAGACATGAGCTATGACAGACCTATGGATATCGTAGTAAATCTTAGTAGGGTTGAATATTAAAAGATGGTACTTACATATTTCATGAGTAATATTTAAATAGTTAAATACCTAGTTTTACTATATAATATTTATTTTTGCAAATTATTGTATTAGGTATAAATAGTCGATGGTATTTTCTTCTTTCATATCTGCTATTTTATCGTGACTGATTATAGACTTCCATCATCTACTATATCGAAAGTAATTAGAGTTCATCAAGATTACCGCGATTAGTAAAGTAATCAAAACGTAAACACAATAATCAAATACCCAATCAAAATAATCGACATTCAATCATACAATCTAGATGACATTCCATCAAATTCCAGACGCTCATGAAACTTGCATTATTCATACTGGCATGATATTGGCATTTAAATTAAGAATGCACGGCACAATTGGCGGGAAATATGAACCTGGCTATAAGGGATTCCCCTTGAGCAATCAGCAATAGAATACTTTATGATTCGAACATAAACGAACAAGATACAGCAATGCGAGATAATTATTTCTTAACGGTGAAAGTATGGTGTTTATACTCTTTATTTTGAATGCACTTCTTTATCGAATAATACGTGTATTGTTTGTGAATCCAAATTTTTATAATTAAGTTGTCGGAAAATATTGGATAAAATTTTCTCCGTCTTAGATTAAATTGGATGTGGTACAAAGTTTTAATAATAATTTTCCACGAAGTTACTTTAATTTAATAAATACCTACTCGATCCCGTGTACCGCTGGTATTCGGTCTTCTTATATAGGTAATATATTTACAAGATATTACAACTCAGAACATTTTTAATATAAAACATGGCTGATTATAAAAAATATAACTATATTACCTACGAACAGAGTTTTTAGAGTTGGACACAACGAAAAACTAACACATTACATTTTGATATAAATATAAACTACAGAAAGAGAAGAATAATACCAGCAAACAATATTAATGATTAACTATAAAATACATAAAGATATCATCATAATAAAATCGTAACATCCTTTGTTAAAATACTCATAGACTATTCTAGAAGGTATATATAAGAACTTAGGTAAAATTGTATTGAGTAGGAAGCTTCATAATCCAAGTATACAAAAGCTCCTAAGCTCGTAAGAAGGATTAACAATCACAAAACGCTCGCAAAACAAAGGCTCGAAACTCGATACAAGGTGACAATGCATTATCTGGATTACGTATACATCATAAACTTATTTAAACAACGAAAATATATATATATATAAATTGTTCGTTATGAATTGAGAAATAACAAAGATTTTAGAGAAAGCATAATATGGAGATTAGACTTGGTTACGTATTAGGAAATAGGAATAGGTACCTACTTATTATTTTCTATAGAACATCCTATTAAAACTGATATGATTAATCACTTACTACATTAATTAATTGAACTGATAACCTTCATAATAACACATAATAATGAGAAATTACTAAATCAGAACCTCGATGATCATCCCTGTACCATGATGTATTAAAGCAGTATTATTTCAATCATAGTTATCATATATTCACCGACGAACTGACTAATACAATCATAAAAAGAAAAAAACTAGAAAACAGCGTCATAACGTTTCCACTTACTTAAAGCTGCGTAATTTCCCTAACCTATACAGTATACGTCGTAACTTGAAAACAATTCACATACATATTACCGGCGCCAAAGTGTCGACCCCGGTGGTTAATCAACGGTACCTACATAACCTTTACGAGTTTAGAATTTCAACACGCAACTGCGAACTTGACAAATACATTTGAATTCTGAAACTTTACTTGTATTAACTGCGTAATTTGCTAACAATCATTGACGCAACGTAGCGTAATTAATGTTTATTTATATATAACTATAAACTACGTTGCGTAATTAGAGTCTAATTCAAAAGACAACGCAGAACGGCTAGACTGAAAAAGAACTGACTGCAGAAAACGTTTAACGTTTTTTTCACTTAGGGGGGGTAATAAATAGCTTTGTTTTTCAGAATCGAATATCCGGAAAACTTTAGTCAAAGAAAAATCAGGCAAACTTTCGTCTCTTCGAACGTTTAAACTTTGAAGAAAATCGTATATATAGATAAAATATAAGATAATAATAAGTAGTTCTTTTTCATGTTTCACGATACAACAGCATATTCGTTCACACCATATACTTTGTTTCACACAATAGTTTATAATGGAGTTCTATAATACTCAATGTAGGCCACTGCATCGCAAATCAATACGGACCTGTTGGAATATGAACTCAATGCTTCAATGTAGTGGCGCTATACATGCAATACTACAATTTGTATATAATTAGTTGTATACAATTAATATTATACCAGAAATGTTTAAATATAGAATTGAAGAAAAGTGAAGACGTGGTTTTTAAGCTATAGCTTAGCTTTTATCTCAGACTTTGAGTGCGGCGACCGAATGTAAAAATTCCGTAACGAAAAAACCTAACACCCCACTCCAACCGGCACAGCGATACGATGGTATGCAATACCTTTACCGCGGCAGTCCTCGAGTGCCACACGTATTTTTTGTTACTTTTACATACAATGCCTTTATGCACTTGTATAAAACGTTTAGTATTGAGTCTCACTTTATTATCGCAACTTACTTGAATAACGCTCTTTTTACTGTATAAAAATCTATTTGTTTAATCCGTTAGTAAACATATTTTTTTAATAATGAAACATAAAAATAATATGCAACAACATTAAAAGCATTATATCGGACTTGATATATGGTGATTTGTGATTCATAAATTTAATTAATGGCTCATAAATACCTAAGAACTAATGATAGTTTTGGGAACATTAATCCGATTAGGCTGTCTAGTGTCTACCCACGTGACCTTAGCACTGCGAACGTCCTCATCGATTTATATTCTACCATCTATAAGTGCAATAGTGTGTTTGTTTGTCTTTCTTTCACGTCGCAACGGAGTGGATGCTATTACTATGTGGGCGAAGTAGCTGATGAAAAGCTAGTGTGTTCCTAGAACTAAAAGTCTAGAACGTAGGCTTCTTTTGTTTGAAAAAAAATGGTAAGTGAGTGGCGTGATATAATCGAATATTTAGCTATCTAGGGAACAAACAGGTATGAGAAATATCCTTGATGAAACAGACGCTCTATATACATATGTTTGATGTATACCAAGGTTTATTGGTATTCCATTCAGCAAAAACAATAAACATTGATAATCAATAAATTCTTAATAGTTAGTTGAAAATAATTAAGTACTCGTCCTCTTCCTAAAGCTATTCCAACAATAATGCACCTCCATTCCTAATTAAAAATAAAATTAGCAATTTATACATTTACTCTTGACCGCTATATCTAGCCACAATAGTTATACGATCCGTTTAGAAATTATAACAGCATATTGTATTCAAGTCAGTGTTTATTCAATAAACAACGCTAATTATATCTTAACAAGGTATTGCAATATACGCTTGTTAGTCTCAAATTGAAGATAGTACATACACGATAATACGCGGATAATATCGAAAATTAACTGTTACGTACTACGTTAATTATAATTTAACAACGTCAATGTTTGTGTAAGAAATAGAATTATTAGTAGGGGAGCCCAGGATGCTAAATGTGGATTTACTCGAGCGTCACGGGAACCTATTAGAATTGGTAGATTAGACCATAGCGAGAAAAAAAGGTCCTATAATGTTTTCACTTTTAGCGGTGGGGAAGGGTTTTTTGATTTTTTTTTAATTTAAAAAAGAAAAAAATTGGCTTGGAAATACTCAAGCGCGTTAGATATTGATATTTTGCATGCTCCAGGACGTCACTGAAAAAAAGTATACGTTAATCTGACGATTTAAGTGGCGATTTAATCGCTATGAAGAAAGGGTAAAAAATTAAAGTAATATTATTCGAGCGCGTCAGATTAATATATGGGGGGGTTAATTACAATATAAGAAGTCCCCATTTCGCTAATCTGACGATTCAAGCTCAACCTTAGGGAATTATGGATTATTCAAATTTCCCAGCGGGGCCCCTGAGCGCACCCACCAACCATAACTGCTCATATTGACTAGAGGTACTAATGAATAGCTACGGTACCGTCCCTTATAGTAATCTGACGCGCTCGAGTAAATCCCAAAATCCCCTCTTGGGCTCCCCTACTATATAAAATGTTGAAAATATATTTACGAAGACAATGCAGCCGTGGAACATTCGACTCCTCGCTTTATCTAAAAGTTTCTATGCAATTTTCGATAGAAAATAGCAAATAAATTTCTTAGAATAGATGCCAACTAGCAAACCATTATATCGTTTCATAAGCATTGAACGAAATAACAATTTTTCATTGAATAACGTCCAAAATCAAGGGCGGGAGGCGGCTACGGCGTCACATATCTGCTACGACATGGCTACGACAGCCCACGTAGCTGACGCACGTCCAATGAATATGCTACGAAACTCCCACTTCATTACGCGATTGTTAAAACGCGGCCTTCATAATAATATGTGACCTTTCGACCGCTGAAAATCTTATGTTATAGTCGTAAAGGCATAATTTTAATGCAACTAATGCATGTAACATACATACATATTGTGTATGAATAAACTTGTTCAAGTAAGCTTTCGTAACTGTTTCAACTGAATTATTCCTAGTTAAATGATGCTTTTGGTAGTGTTTAATATGAGTTATAGTTAAATTTATTTTATAAATAAATTTAACAATTGTAATGTATCGCAATACGTGCATAAAAATTCCCCAAAATAATAACATGGATAACAGTCACACGCACTTACGCCTTTCGAAAAAGGGTAAAAAACTTGTAACAAATAATATGTAAAAGCCAGTCAATTTCCATGACACTAATGTACTTTACCACCCGGCGCCTTGCAGCCGTATTCCATATAACTACATAATATAAAAACGCATATATATAGAAAATGAAACAGATTGAGTTAGGTCCAACGCCTACGTTTGCTTTCAGAGGTTATCTCAAGTTTGTCTCAGTAATAACGTTATGCGAGTGAAAATAAGCTGTCAATTACGTATTATTTATTAAATTGAGTGTCTCCAACGCTGTGGAGGACCACTTTATTTCAAAGTTTTATGATAATGGATGGGACACAGAATGAAATGAATTGAACTAATAAATTTAATAAAAAGTCATTTGTTAGTAATCGTTTTAGAGCAAGACAAGAGGCATTACCTACTCATTTACTCAAGTCGAATAATAACGATTGCATAAGTAGTTTTTAATTGTAGATGATAGATAGCTCGTAATTATTTTCCTATTTGAAGCATTATAATAATTATATCGCTTTTAATTATATTTCATCAAAAAAAATGATAAATTTTAGCATTCTACGTAACAATACTTCAATATTCAAAAATTGTACGGACACCCACTTTTTGTTTCGGCACACAATTGCTGAAAGCCTGATATTGTTTCCCAGTGAAATACAAAATAAAATTTTCATTTTGAAATTGCTTTAAAAGTAAATATTATATTGTATTATATTTAAAACCAGAAAAAATAGTTTACTACCTAGGTGAGTTTTTAGTACATAGGTAGTACCTATGTACTAAAAACTCACACGAAGATCTTTGTTTTGGTTTTTAAATACATCTCAAAAAACAAATATAAGAACATTATTTAATTATATATTTTATTCGTTTTTATATTTCCACTTTACAATTAATTAAACGAAGGCAATCTTCATTCAAAACGTTCATACGTAAGCAAAACATCCAATTTACATAATTTGCATGAAATTTTAGATTTCAATGAGAATTGTTTAAGGATATGATTCCGATTTCCAATTTTAATCAAAACAAACCAAGATCTTCTAAATAATTTTAATACAAGTTTCTAATCGCGCTACACTTATAATATTCTAAATATGAGGCATCCACAAACTTAAAAAAATAGTGTTTTCCTCCAATATCTAAATAAATAAAGTTTATAGCCGTAGGCCGATAGCTTTTGAACAACAATACCAAATAGGATAATTTCTTCATTTTCGTTATTTAGATTTGCATGCAAAAAATTATAAATATCATCATATATTTCAATCCGAGCGGAGGCGGGGAGTAGGTAATATTAAGTATATTTTCTTAAACTTGAGTTATCAAAAAACTTTTCCGAATGAAAAGAAAGCAAACAAATATTTTTTACGTGACTTGAAATAATGAAGAGTATTGTTACTTGAAGTAAAACCAAGCGAATATACCTGCTTAATATTCTAGGAATAACAAAACATTACAGAGGAAAAATTTTATGTAAATAGGTATGTCTCTATGTACCTTATACATACCTACATATAACCTATACGACACCCAGATTCTAGAACATAGACTAAGAATTCTGTCTGGAAACTGAGGGCATTTGTTAATAGTAGACGAATTTCGCCTTAAAAGTACTCAAGTATTTTAGTTTGAAATATTTTAACACGTCATCGCGTGTACTGAGAGACTATAAGATTGGCTCAACGCCAAGTCTTAAAATCTATACAAAAATGGCGAAGCACAAAATATATGAACTTATAAGAGGCTTATTTGGCCATCAGTAATATTTAAACCATCTCATCTCCCGCCGATGTCGCCTTGTCAAAGATGATGAGGACACATGCATAGATACCTATTGCTTCAACCACCAAGTAAAACTTAAATGTGTTTTATTTTTATTTTTTTAAACCTTAAGTAATTTAACATACGTTACCTTTTTGTTTTGATTAATAAATAAAATATATAAACACTACCGACGTAGAACGGACCTCTCTTATTTCTATTTTGAAACTACATTTAGTGAAAAAGTAATTACACCGAACGAAATTTCAGGAAATTCTCGCTAAACGAATTGTCTGCAGCGGAAATAATTGACGGTGGGAAAACGAAGTTATCATGAATGAAGCCACCACCCAATATATAAATATAGGCATATCTATTCAACAATACACAATACTGAAGTTGATTAATTCACGCGATTTACGTGGAAAATTTCCATTTCCAAAATTTCCAATTTCCATTGGAAATATAAGAGATTCTATTTAATGAAATTATAGGTAAAATAGGCTTGGTATAGGTGAAAAAGATGTTAAAACGACTGAATTTGGTTCAATTATGTATTCAATTTTATTTGAAGACTAGATTTCCGCCCGCGGCTTCGCCCGCGTTTTCAAAGGAAAACCCGCATAGTTCCCGTTCCCGTGGGATTTCCGGGACAAAACCTATCCTATGTGTTAATCCAAATTACCCTCTATATGTGTGCTAAATTTCATTGTAATCGGTTCAGTAGTTTTTACGTGAAAGAGTAACAAACATCCATACAAACTTTCGCCTTTATAATAGTATTAAGATTAGGATAGGATTTTTCAAGCATAAGAAAATAAAAGATGTTTAAACGACTGTTTTTGGTTGAAATAAACAACTTTATACCCCTAATAAATTCAGATGTTTGCGAAAACAAGCCATTATTACCAAAAATACACACAATTTAATAACTCATTACAAAGTTATGATTTAAGCTATATTTCTATAGTATCGTCACATGAACCCAATTAAGATGGCGCACCTGAGCTTTTACGAGAAAGCACTTAATGCTACAAGAATAATGATACGAAATACGAGACCAAGTGTTAAAACTACGCTAATTAGATTTTTATATTTATTGATGCTAATAAGTGGCTAAAAATTAATGTTGTACGTGTTAAGTGTTTAACGTTGACTACTAAACTGCCTATTTATTTATTTGCTAAAATGCAAGATAATATTTAATTAAATAGATTAAAGTGAATTCTTAAAGTTATGCCAAACTAGATTTCCGCCCGCGGCTTCGCCCGCGTTTTCAAAGGAAAACCCGCATAGTTCCCGTTCCCGTGGGATTTCCGGGATAAAACCTATCCTATGTGTTAATCCAAGTTACCCTCTATATGTGTGCTAAATTTCATTGTTATTGGTTCAGTAGTTTTTACGTGAAAGAGTAACAAACATCCATACATCCATACATCCATACATCCATATTCCATACATCCTTACAAACTTTCGCCTTTATAATAGTATTAAGATAATATCTTCTTCTTCTTATATATAAAAATGAATCGCAAAATGTGTTGGTAAGCGCATAACTCGAGAACGGCTGAACCGATTTCGATAATTCTTTTTTTATTATATTCCGTGAAGTACGAGGACGGTTCTTATGTAGAGAAAACGTAAACATATACCACGGGCGAAGCCGGGGCGGACCGCTAGTAAATATATAAAAATGAATCGCAAAATGTGTTGGTAAGCGCATAACTCGAGAACGGGTGGACCGATTTCGATAATTCTTTTTTTATTATATTCCTTGAAGTACCAGGATGGTTCTTATGTAGACAAAACATAAATACGTACCACGGGCGAAGCCGCTAGTAACATAAATAATTTGCTTCATGTTATGAACATAATTTAGTTTATGTTGATGTTCATCCGTCTATTCAATCTGAGTCAAAACTCACTGCGTAATAAGTTTATTGTTATTCAAATATTTAGGTACATGCCAAGTTTATTTATAAAGGTTAGTTTCGTTACGAATTAAATATTAATGCAAATTATTATTCTTATTTTTCAAATAACCATATTGCAATAATGTAAAAATCTTTTTAATTCCAGTAATGACGCATGTAATCCATTGGGATTTGATCCTTTTACAAGATTTTTACAAATTAATTATAGATAGTAATGAAACCCGAAATTCTCACAATCCGTTATTATAAAACAAAAGTTATTATTTTGATTTTACATTTTTATTTTATAAATTAATTTACTCATTCAATGTGTTTTTAATTTCATAATAATTAATAACAACAATTTCAAGATCATTGTTTATATGTATATTTTTCAGTTTATCAATATAGTAAGATTATGAAAGGATAATTGCAATTTCGCATTTCTGTAGGCATTGCATGTAAGAGCAACAACATTTTTCGTTAATATTATGTAATTGGCATACAAATAAATAAGTGGTACCTTACCTTATTTCAAACGCTGATTCAAGTTATAGACACCATCTGAAACAAAAAAAATACATTTCTATAAGAACCCTACATTTTCATATTGAAGGCAATCAATTAATAGTCATCTTATTAACCTTTTATCATAACTTTGCACGCAACGAGTAATTCGCATGTGATAATAAAAACATTTTTATAATTTAAGTTTTGTATAAGTAAATAGTGTCAATTTTTAATTTTTTAATTAAATGAAATTTAAAATTAAAGTATGTAAATAGGTACATTAATTGCTACGATGATAAAACTCAATTCTCCATTAATAAGAACCTATTTTAGGTATGTACATGCAAAATAATTTAATTTATCTAACCACTAGGTTTCCGCCCGCGGCTTCGCCCGCGCAGTCAAAGATAAGTCCGCATAATTCCCGTTCCCGTGGGATTTCCGGGATTGTGTCATTTTCCCGGGATAAAAAGTAGCCTATGTCCTTTCTCGGGTATCAAAATATCTCCATACCAAATTTCATGAAAATTGGTTCAGTAGTTTAGGCGTGATTGAGTAACAGACAGACAGACAGATTTACTTTCGCATTTATAATATGTATGTATTAGTATGAATTATTCCAAAGCCATTCCTTTATCCTTGTAGATATATCAATGAAAAACGGGAATGTAGCCGTTTTATCCAAAAAGAAAATAATCAGATCATAACCAACACAAATATTACGCATATTTATATTATTCCCGTGTCGTGTCTTACTTAAAACTTCACGAAACTTATTCGGTTTTCTTATTTATTATACAAACAACATGTCAAGGTAAGATTAACCTTATTTCTGTGAAATAAGGTAGATTTTAGAAAGGTAAGAAAAGGTGTCATTTTGTGGGCTTACAGAGGCCTGTTATTAGAGTCTTGTCCTTCTTTATTGGAATGTACGGGAAACCGAAATTCGGGAGCGTGCAAGCCTTGCAGTGTTAGGGAATTTTATTAGATCTAGGTATTTAATTTCAAGCTACGGAGTTTCATTTTATATTTTGCGCTCCGAAAAGTAATGTAATTATGAATAAGTCACACTAAAAGAGTGTGAGACAAAAATGTATTCACGTAATATTACCTACTTTTAACTAATAATTTTCGCTATGAAAATAATAAACCAACATTTCGTGCTCTATCTACAAGCACAGTTTCAATTTAGAAGCTTACAATGTTATCAAAATGAAATAGTACTCCGATCATTCACTATATAGAAAGGAAAAAGGACGTCATAACAAGATAGCTGGGAAATCTATAACTTACCGTGTTCAATCGTATTTAAACCTTTCACCTTTTATTTAATGACTGATATTATGCGCCATCTTGAATACAAGTAGCGAGTGGAGTTATAAAATGGATCTAGCCTGGGGGCTAGTTTTAAATCCAATCTAAAATCACTTCAAGTTTGATATCACGTACTTATAAGCTACAGTACCTACTCCTTATATTATTTTATAGTTTTAAGTTACTTTCAGATATACACTATAACTTCTACTGAAGTATGTACTTAGTTGATAGTTATTGCGAAACAGCAACGAAGAACAAATCCTATCGCAACCGTATTTTTTTTTCCATTTTACAGAACCTCAAGTTGTTTTGAAATGAAATATCTATTTGAACAAAACCTTCACATTTTACATTATCGTTCTCTAAAACGTCAGAAACACCAGCGTTTAACCTAACCACTATTTCATTTCAGCATTTCAACCTTCAGGCACTAGAATTATTACATCAGTTACAGAACCGTAAGACTTAATAATACAGTAATTAATTAAAATTTAAACCGCCCACCCCAGCCCGTTTGTTAAACCCGTCATCTACACTCTCGTAAAAGTAATATTACAGTTTCAACACGAACAATCTACTAGACAAGTTTTTAATATAAAAGTTCAAACAATGTCTGCTATGTACAAGTTATAAGCAATTGATGGTTATAGTTCGCGATCGTACTTGAGAGGAAATTAATTAGCTTGAGACGCTTTATTTTTATGGTACAAGAATATTACATTCTCTGTTTAAATAAGTGAAGAATCTTTTACAGATTGACTTTTAATTACAATTATGTCTAGTTAAGATTTCTACTCATAAAGAGAGTTTGTAATGGTCGTCAATAAAGATCGAATCTTTTTCAATTGAATTTAATTTCCTCCATTTAAACTAATATACTCTATCTACTATTTCCATAAAACTTCTCTTGAAATGAACTACACAATTACAATGAGTATTTATAACTCTTGAGTAAAAAAATACGTAAGAGAACGTGTGAAACAAAATGTACCTAACAAACACAGTAAGTTATCAAAAACACCACATCTTTAATCTCTACATTATAATATTCTTTAAACAATAAAACTTTATGTCCAAAGTAGCAGACGTTAGAAATAAAGCGAAAGATTTATTGAAACGATACATTTTGTAGTGTCCAGCCACGCCACGTCAGCTCAATAGTCTCATAGGTTGACGAACACAAAGAAATGAACCATTTTCACAAGAGCACGTGCAACAAAGAGTGGAAAAACGAATAAGTGAAGTCGATGTGAACCATATGTTCGGAATAGCAAAGGTACAGGAACAATTTTAAAATTTATTTATCTACAGCCATTTTTTATTTCAAACTACATAGTCGTCGTGGATTTGCTTGGGTTAATACGAGATAATATCTATTTTTTTACTTTGTGAAAATATAGTTTTGTAATGGTAAATGGGTAAGGGTTAATCGAAACAAACAAAATAAAAACCTTTCTCTTTGTAATTATTATAGTTTAGATTGGAATTATGTTTCATTCGAAAAAAACAGGTTTCAATTTTAGCTAGAATAGAAAAAGCTGCACAAAAACCTGAGATGTTCAACCTGAAACATGCTGAAAAGCCAAATGTCCGGATATTACTCCAGCAGCTATCTATTTCTTCCTTATAGCGATGGGAATGAACTCTTATCTGAGGTTCTCGAAGTTTCCATATTGTATAAAGAATGTCGCAGAATTTTTCAATATTTGAAGAACATTACCTTACGGTTTAAACAGAGTTCAGGATATTTAAAATACACAAAACATATGGCTTAATGAGAGATCCTAATCTACCATAATTCATTAGTTCTTGTACATATTAATTAACAATAAACATCAAACAATTATAAATATTCGAATAAAATGACTTGGTTATATAATTACAGAATTTTACAACAATTCATTCTTATCTGTACCTAGTACCTACCAAACATACCTTACACTTCAATCTACCATCTATCCAGAATTAACCACATTTGCAAAAATCGATAATCTAAGGAAAAGTTCAATGGACAACAAGTTCACAGGGCAAACAGACAAAAGGTGAACGCCCTGCAAAATAGTTATCGACGGGAGATTATTGACACAAGAGCATAGCTTGATTGATTGTGCGTTTGTAAACAATAGCTATTGTGTCCAAGAAAGTGGTTTTAGGATTTTCTCCATTGGTTATTACTATCTATGCTATCTTCCGATCTGTGATGCAAACTAAAAATGAACTCTACAGAGTTAGTACTCATTGGTCTGGGCTGGATATATTTAATTTACAGCGTGACAAAAATACAAAATTATATTTTGGTGGGTCATTCCTAAATACTGGAACGAATAGAATCTACCGTATTTCGGTATACGCTCGCGCTGTTAAAAATAGAGTCATCAATATCATTAATCATAATTTATCAGCCTTCCAGCAAATTGGTTAACAACTGGCGGAAAAAGTATTTTCTTTAATCGGACGGTCACAATTTTACGGATATACAAAATCGGTCAGATTGTGAACTTTTTTCTTTCACAATTTGATGATTTGCTTTGCGAAAAAGTTCTTTTATTAAATTCAGTAATGGTACAGTTTAACCCTATACACTTAAGTTTACAAGACACCGTTTAACTCCATTCCTGAATGAAAGGATCCAACTTAAAGGATATAAATTAGAATAAGCCTTAAATCGAACATGGAGTGCATTCACCGCCGCGGAGTCGCGTGTGGCGCCACCCTTGATAGCCATCAGTGTATTACCGACACTATTTTGCCTATTCCGTATATGCATATTGTATAAATAGTATAGTATTGTAATAATACGTATGAGTCTATTAAATGGTGAAATATAATGCGTTTAGCTGTAGGTAATATTATGTGTGTAATCTATATGTCCAATAGTGGACATCTTGAAACGCCGTAAACGAAAGAAAATATTTTGAGTAAATTTCATGGTCAATAAGGGTAAATATTTTGTAATACAATTTAAAGGTAAAAAAGCACACAAATTTGGGAATTTGAAAGAAAGATCTAGTTCAAATGCATCTATGTTGAGTACTAAAAGAAAGTCTTGATGAGAAAACAAGTCTAATCTTGAGACAAAAGAAGAGGTTATTAATTATTCTCAAGACAATTGATGTAGATTGTTGTAATTAAAATTTATTTAATAATTACTTTTACATGTCTAATGCAGACAAAAGATTTCTCACAGACTGAAATTAATAACAAAAAACAATATACATTGAGCTGGATGTGTATAATAACCTTGACATTGCATTTTTTAAATAATAACTAGTTTTCCACTTACCGTGCAGCATAAACTATACAGCTATAATTTACCACATTTTAATGTTCTTTTCTAAATAACTATGCAAATTTCACTAATCTATGTTTTATTAATGCAAGTACACTTGAAAGTTCATTTTAGCTTTTATTCATGTGAAATGTGTTTTCATTTATAAAAATTATATAGGTAGGGAGAGAGTACCAGAGAGTGGACAGACTGGACCATCCCAATAGGATTCTTATTAGTATTTCAAGTAAATAATGTTCATTTACAAATAAATAAACATAATATTGTTAATGTGCATGTCTAATTCAAGCTATGCTTATTTCAATATGCAGGTCTGATTAAGTTCAAATATTTGCTTGTTTTCAAAATATATCTTTTAGACTTAATTTTTCTTTTATTTCATTTAATTATATTTCTTTTGGTTTTTTCTATTGACACAAACATACACATGATGAAAACCATGACAAAATTTATAAAAAGCATCATTTGTGTTAATACCATTTTAAATCACATAGATTGGTGAAGAAATATATGCTCAGATTAAAAAGATTTTCCTTGACATACTTAATATATAATATACAGATATAATTGGATACTGTTTCAGAACTTTGTATACTATTAATGATGTGCATATTGCCTATATGACCAATAATATATTAATCTTATTAATGTAAATATAATTTTGAATTTATTCAACTCGCACAAGCTTCCACACCTGAACTGACCTATCCTAACTTGTATTCATTCAGGCAGCCGTTTAAGGTAATTGCACTTCCCTAAAATTAGGGTGTTCACATCATGCACCCCAAACATAACAAAACATTGCATGACTGCATAAACATTGCAATGTAGACCAGAGGAATCCAGACATTGATAATTTAATTACTTTATTATTGCAGAAATATACAAAGGTATAGTATAATTTAGGAATTGAAACTATAACTTAAGTTAATTCTTCTAAGTCCCTAATCATTTTTCATGAAAAGATACTTGGTTAAATTATAAATAAGTAATAAATTTAAGAGTACATGGGTAACATTATATTCAATATTATTTTACATTCTGTCATAATCTCAACACTTATTCATAAAAATAATTATTGCCAATGTACAAGAAAAAAAATTGATTTTAGAAATCTGTTCACAGATTAACTGATTTGTCTATTACTATAGTCTAATATAATTATTTTCCAACAATCCAGCCTTTCAGTTGTATTATTTCCTAATAATGTTACACGACCTTCAGTCATGAAAGGTATTGTTAGGTAAAAACACTAATTAAATTTGTTTTTTAACAAATCTTAATTCAAAGTCACTGGCTTATTGTTTGCTTTGTTGTAATATTTTAATTGCGAGATATCATAATCTAATAATTAAGAATTATCGGGTTCGAACGATGACTACAAGAAAAATCAATAACATCGTCGCACGTAGAGCGCAAGATTAAAGACTTATAGGAAGGAAAAAACAACTTACATGATTTTAAACGATGGCAGATGTATACGAAGAACACTTATATCTTGAGGATATAATAGTTCATATGCAAACGAATTTAATATTTATTTATTTTCCACCGCAGTAACAAAGTAACGATACAGATTACTGTAGGGACTGACAGTACAATCAACTGAATTGACATTGATTAAATTTAAAATGACTTTGACAGGGACAGATAATGTCTATTCTATGTCTATTCATCATCCGACAAAATCACAGAGCAAGGACAAAATGACGGTTGAAAGCCGTGGGGTGGCCGCACAGGGTGGCCGTTAGCCGTGGGAAGCGATGGTCATGGAAGGATTGGTGTAGAAGTTTGGCTAAAATCGCGAAAATGTCTAAATTTATAATTTTGATTCAAAATCTGACTTCCGGTAGCGTGCCTATAAATTATCAATTCAGCACGCACATCTCTCTGTACGGTAACCTATTAAAAACTCGAATTTCTATTACCCGAATCTTAAAACCCCGAAAACGGTTGTTAGAACTTTTAAAAGACAGATGTAATGAATGACAAATTTTTAAAATTCCTTTTTTAATTTCCCAGATGAATCAATTTCCAGATGCACCAAAACCAGATTTTTAAAAAGTATTTTTTTGTTTCCCGTATTCTCATAATACAGATCTCATTATACCAGATTCTCAAAATACTTTTTTTTGTTTCCCATCGTACCATTTTCCAAATAAACTATTGCCAAATTTTCATAATCTTTTTATTTGGTTCCCATATAATCGTCTAACAGATAAACTATTGCCAGATTTTCATAATCTTTTTATTTGATTTCCATACAATCGTGATTATACCTTTACTATCGACTGAAAATAAATATTGTCAGTAAGTAAATTTATTGTTTTACTTGTCAGTAGGTTAGGTTAGGTTTGAACTGTGACCCCCCATGCACGAGCCGAGCGAGCGAAGCGAGCGTGCCGCGGCAGCGGCCGGCGAGTGCCAGAACCGACTCGCTATTGTTTTACTTGCCCATTACAGAAAGGTTTAAGTGTCAAATTCGACTCAGTAGGTTAGGTTAGGTTTGAACTGTGACCCCCCATGCCAGAACCGACTCGCTATTGTTTTACTTGCCCATTACAGAAAGGTTAAAGTGTTAAAATCTATTTAGAAGGTTAGGTTAGGTTCGTGCTGCGTCCCCCTGGAAGGATTACGTTTTGCTGGATATCATTTATTTGAATTTCAAAAATCTGGACATTGTTTGCCTGTATATCAATTAACTGTATTTCAAAAATTTGTGTTTTAAAAATCTGGCTTTCGTGCATATGGATTACAGTCATCTGGATTTTGTGCATTTAGATTTCGTATGTCTGGAACTCATTCGTCTGGATTGTAAAACGTCGTACAAATAAAGAAATGGGCAAATGAAATTCGGAGTTGCGATTATATGGCAAACAAAACTTCGAAATTTTAAAATTCGGGGTTATGAAAAAATGTCCAAACGTTTTCTGGATTATGATATTCGGAATATCAAAATTCGAGATTAAGATAGGTAACCCTCTGTACACTTATTTAGACAACACATACACGAAACTTAAAAATTTTGAATCGTTTCATCTGTGCTGTTAGTGTGTTAAATTGATGGCGAGAGGGCGAGGGTTGTAACCATGTTGTAACTCTTTGATTCTGAATCTATGAAAGGATTTTAGAAAATTCATCCCCCAAGGGGATCAAATAGGGGATGAAAGTTTGTACCCTTGTTTTTAAGATATGTGAGACATGCCGCGGGAAATCAGATTTTTAATAGCCTGAATTCAGGCAGGCATTTTGTGTGGTTCAATTTCAAGTCTACCGAAACCACTATCTTGAGTACCTACTGTTTAAGCTAATATGTATATACTTTACTACATCTTTACTAGTAATAACTGAAAAGAGAAATAATGTCCCGACTTTCAACATGGATAAATAAAACACAATATTTGTTCTAAATTATAATTAGGTAATAACATAAAATGTAAAGGCTTTTATAACTTATAAAGGCATCACAATCGCAGACTATATTTTATCAATGCATGTGGTATCACTAAGTGATCAATTTTTTAGCCTTTGCATCTACAAGGCCCGTATAAAATGCTGAGATGAGAGAGATTACTTCATGGCTTTTTCGTATCTTGACGAGATGTCTTCCCAGTTGGCGACGTCGAAGATAGCCTTGACGTAGTCAGCGCGCACGTTCTTGTATTGTAGATAGTAAGCATGCTCCCATACGTCAATTCCGAAAAGTGGGACCAAACCTGGAATAATTTTGTGCATCTGTTAAAAATTTATTTAACAAAATTAAACCATGCATTAGTGACTACAACTGACGAAAAAGGTTTCATTTAATGTTATATGTTATAAAAAAATAGCCTGTTTTTAATTTTGCAGATACTTTAAATCGGAACAATTGCTCTGTTAAAGTATTCATTGATGTTTATGAAGAAATTATAAATTTTAAATCCATTTATTACCACAAAACAGTTAAAATAATACATAATTATATTTACCAGTAGTAGGCTCCAAAGGATCCTGGTTTTGGCATGTGCTAATTTGCAACTTCTTCATCATTTTGTTGTATCCGAGCCAGCCCCATCCAGAGCCCTGAACTCCAACAGATGCTGCAGCCAGTTGATTTTTCATGTTTTCCAAGGATCCAAAGTCTCTGAAAATAATTATAATTTAATTTATAAAAATATCTTTATCACCTAGATTTATAACAGAGCATTTTTCGTGTAGGTCTTTTCATTTATTATATGTAATTTGTTTTAATAAATCTCAATCTAAAAAGAAGGCACACTGGGATCAAGTTATTTCCATGTCAAATAAGCATAATAACAAATACATAAAACATTGAACATGTGCTGAATTCTACATCACAAATCAATACTAAATGTAGTATTACTATTAAATGCCACAACAACAATACAAAGACTACCAATATGTACAAACTATGTCATTAAGCTTGTTATTGTAATGCTCTCAAAACGCTAAAAGGTTCTAAATTTGTCTTCTTTTCTTCTTTCACCAACAATGCATGCAGCTAGATAACAAGTCCTGAATGTTAAAATTTTGTAAGATTCACGGCATACCAGTGTGACAGAGGACAAAGGAATATAAAGATGGAAGTACACAATACAAAAAAAACATATTATACTGCACTATTTGATATATGACTGGAAAGACAGTTTTGATTGGAAAAAGTTACAATCATGAGCTACATTAAAGCAAAGAGTGTGAAAAGCATCTTCTTATATATAAAATTCTCGTGTCACAATGTTAGTCTGCATACTCCTCCGAAACGGGTGGACCGATTCTCATGAAATTTTCTGTGCATATCCGGTAAGTCTGAGAATCGGCCAACATCTATTTTTCATATGTACCACGGGCGAAGCCGGGGCGGACCGCTAGTAATTTATAACATTTTTTATCAAACTAATCTATAAAAAACAAAAAGCTATCCCGTAAACATCCCACACATAAGCCAACACATATTATAATAAATCCATGCATATATAATCTATTTACTTCTCAATTGCTTTGACAAGAGCATCAGAAGGTTTACCACCCTTCGGGGAGAGGTTCTGCCAAAAGATAGCATGGTTGATGTGACCACCTCCATTGAACTTCAGGGCAGGAGCGAGGCTGATGACTGTCTGAATATCACCTGAGGGTACAAAAAACAATATTGTCTACTTCTAAGTTTACAGTACATATCCTATTTACTTCTAAATAACATTAACAATAAATACTTTACTTGTAGTAACTAATTATCCAAATATTTTAATAAATGCTACTACAAATGTATTTACTTCTTCCTTATCTATACAACACAAACATAATATTTTTACTTTTAAATTTAATGTTAATAAAATTACTTTTCTATAGCATTGAGGAAAATGCAGGAAGGTTTTGTGGGACACGGGCTAAGATTGCACCAAAGTATAGTATGATTAATATGGCCACCTCCATTGAAGTTAATTGCACTCAGTAGGGATAGCATTGTGTTCGTGTCTGCTGCTGTCAAAGTAGGATGTTTATTTAGTAACGAGAAAATTTTGTATGGGATAAACATTCTGCATAACAATTATTTTGGAAGTTCAGTCAGTTTATCAGAAAATTACATAAATCACTTATAGAACTAAAACTATGACAAATAATATTCCTACAACCTTTAGCTTGAGCCTGTGCCAATTTCTCTTCAGCTGCATTCAAATTATTGACATAAGTTGCATGATGCTTGCTGTGGTGCAAGCTCATAATCTCGCGGCTGATTACTGGCTCTAGAGCACTGTATTCATATGGTAGCTCGGGAAGAGTGTGCTTTTGACGAGATGCACCCGCCGACCGCCTGAAATGTTGATTGAAAATATATCAACGAATGAAAGAGCTTTAACAATATTACTGTTTCAAGAATCATTCTTCATCCTAGATACAGACACGTGACTCTGTATAGGTACACCAAATATCGAAAGGAGATTAAAATTGTTATGGAAAAGCTTTACGCCGGTACCGGCGAAAATGACCTTAAGAATAAATTAAAATTGTATAGGGGATACGAACAACTTATTTTTTTGTGTTGTAAGAGTATTTAACATAGATATCTGCATAAAAATTACTACACAAAAATGTATATAAATAAATTTGATCAATACTCACACTAGACTGCCGATTTTGCGTGCGGCGAACATTTTTACCAACTTCACCGCCTGGTACCTTCTCGGATTTAATAAATAACTAGAGATAAAATGATAAGCCGTATGATCGAGAGTATGAATTATGCAATAAATTTAATTGGCAAATATAGCAAATAACCCAGATTCGGTTGAAAGTTTAAACTTCAAAGTCTAAACTTGAAAACTGTCAATCAAATAATAGTGACATTGACATTTGACATAACACTTGTTTTTTTTTTTAAAATACGCTCCGAGTGAAATACTGAATGAATAATCATAAAAACATATTCTAAGGGCGTATTCAGAAAGAAAGCTTGAAACTTATAAGCGCTTATCGGCGCTTGTCATGTTCATATATTTTCCTGCGCGGGTTACCAGCACTGACAGGAAAATATATATTCCATTGAAAAGTTACATTTGGGGTTGCATTTTTTAGAGGACGCAATTTTATTTTTTTGATGTGTAGGGGGGTTCAGTGTGAAGCTATCACCAAGTTTGTGGGGTCGCCACCCTTGTCCCACGGCCGCCATCTTGAAAATAGCGGTTGATATGGTTTTTACGATATATCTCTTCAACTATTTATTTGATAAAAAAAATTGTTAACATTGTTTGTTGCAAATTAAATTCTCTACAACTTTGGTCCAGTAACTTTTTGTCGTAGAACTATAAATAAAAAAGTTATAAGCGAAAACGTTCAGAAATTAGAGATATTTATATTTTTCAATAAAACTTTTTTTTTATCATTTTACGAAGAAATGATATCAGACCATTATTGTAGATTGTTTTTTGAGGAACAACTTTTATATACAACATTTTTTCATTAAGTAAATAGCTAAGATTTTATAGCGCTCCGAAGTGAGTACTATCTTTCAGTACTCTTAACTATACAGTATACATATATTATGTGTGTACTAATAATAATTTGTCATCAGTAATTGTTTTTAATATTTTTAATAATTAATAATTAATTTTGCAATATTATTAATAACTAGATTTCCGCCCGCGGCTTCGCCCGCGTTTGCAAAGGAAAACCCGCATAGTTCCCGTTCCCGTGGGATTTCCGGGATAAAAACTATCCTATGTGTTAATCCAAGTTACCCTCTACATGTGTGCTAAATTTCATTGTAATCGGTTCAGTAGTTTTTACGTGAAAGAGTAACAAACATCCATACATCCATACATCCATACATCCATACATCCATACATCCTTACAAACTTTCGCCTTTATAATAGTATTAAGAATATTAAGAATTAAGATAAGATTAATTATTGACTGAACTGAATTGAAGTCTGGAAGCGCGTTTTTTTTACGTCGAAAAGCAAGGCTGAAATGTTCTGCTGTGTGCTTCCATTGTTCTGGAGTCTGGGAAAAGAGCCAATAGCCATTATATGTATAGTTAGGAGTACTGAAAAATAGTACTCACTTCAGAGCGCTGTAAAACCTTAGCTATTGACGTAATGAAAAAATGTTGTATATAAAAATTGTTCCTCAAAAAACAATCTACAAAAATGGTCTGATATCATTTCTTCGTAAAATGATAAAAAAAAGTTTTATTGAAAAATATAAAAAGCTCTAATTTCTGAACGTTTTCGCTTATAACTTTTTTATTTATAGTTCTACGACAAAAAGTTACTTGACAAAAGTTGTAGAAAATTTAATTTGCAACAAATAATGCGAACAATTTTTTTTATCAGATAAATAGTTTAAGAGATATATCGTAAAAACCATTTCAACCGCTATTTTCAAGATGGCGGCCGTGGGACAAGGGTGGCAACCCCACAAACTTGGTTTTAGCTACTCACTGACCCCCCCTACACATCAAAAACATAAAATTGCGTCCTCTAAAAACTGCAAGGTTAGGCCTAAAAAATGTAACATTTCAATGGAGTAATATGAACATGACAAGCGCCGATAAGCGCTTATAAGTTTCAAGCTTTCTTTCTGAATACGCCCTTAGGATCTACATGCTTCTAAACTGTGCTTCTAAACGTATTCTAAATTCCGGACATCTCAAAAATACAAAACCTAGCTAACAAAAACGTGCAAAAACGCTCTAAAATTTATGTGATAAATACACCTTCTATAGATTTTCTTGTGCTGAATTATTAGTTGACCAGTAAATAGTTTAGATAAATTATACAGCAATGCACATTGCTTCCAGCCTTCCTTAATTTTCATTCATCTATTTATTAATATCGATAGAAATAAACTATATTATTGTGTATTCTTTAAATCTTTATAGTTTCAGAACCAATTTACGATAAGGTTTACAAGGGTTTACCACATTATTGTTCTGTGAGGTTTACGAACGCAACTAGAAAATGACATGAAGCTTATGAAGTTGCCATTTGTGATAACTGCTATCAAAACAGAGTTTACAATAAGTAATTTTAAATAAAATTTGTAATGATAAACGAATTAATTATACATTATCAAAACACAATAATTAATATAACGGTTCTAAAAAAGTATAATATGTTTTTTTCTACGCAACTATTTACTTCCAATAACTTCAGACCGAAAATATGTATTTAGACACTGAATGCACGGTTCTTTACAAAATATGTACTTAGTTTTCATAATCTTAGAGTCCATAATTCAAAATCTGTGATACATTTTATCGGCGACGATGACGTACGTGCGATAATGCACGTGAACTCTCTTCGTAGGTGCTTCGTAGGCACTAGGCCATTCACGGCCGCTGTGTTTGTGTTGTAGCTGACTATGCTGCGCGTTCATACCGCAGTAAATTTGTCTCGTATGCGTTAAACGGTAAACGTGTTATTGTAAATATTTTTTGATCCAATACAGACAGTTGAGATCAATTCATACATAAAATATTTACTAATAAGTAAAAGTGAAGTTAAAGTTTACTAAATACCTATATTGTTTCTTGTGCAGACGTTGCTATAAGTGGTAGTGGTGCATTTGTTTATTTTTAGACTGCAATTTGCAGTCATGTTATTATTCCGGTGGCGCTAAAATGTCTCAAAGGGATACAGCAATTCACCTTGTGGCTGGAGGGTATGTTGTTATTGATTAAATATTACTACTTATTCGTGCTTTCGTTGAATAATATTTACCGCTATCCAGATTGGTATTATAATCAGACATCAGTACATGTGCTCGGCTCAAGGTTCAACTTCTGTTTAGTTCTTGACAAACAATTATTTCGACGTATATTAATTACGCATATTTCTCTGCAAAACGAAATTTAAACTTAAGTGAGCTTAAGAATATGATGTTTATTGTTTATGTAACTGTAAGACACTACTACGCAAGTGTAAATGCGTGAAATCTCATAACAAACATATGGTTTTATATGATATAGTAACGATGTAACCTATCATCATAGGTTAGATATTAAATGAACTTCATAGTTAGGGAAAAATTCATATGAATCATATAAGAATACATCAATTAATCAAGTGGAGAAATTAAGGCATATTCATGCATTAAGTTTGAAAGATAAATGAAAAAAAATCATGTAAAAATTGTGTCAACAAAAACTTAGTTACTTCTATAACAAGTGGTGAACCTTTTTTATCTGCGCTTATTTATCAATTTAGGTAGAGAAATTTAATCAAATAATAGATAAGTCTGTATTTATAAATTCTTTAAATATGTATCTGCAGAAGATAAGTTACATACTTAATAATAAAAATATAATTACAAATTTAAAAAGTGCCTTTTAAGTTTAATAACCTCAAATTATTCTCAAAGTTAACTTTCTTTGGCTAAATTTTAATCTTACAAATTGATTACATAGAGTAAATACTTGATGTACCTATATTTGCAAAAAATTGTCATTTCTAAGAAATGTAACTGTTTTTTAGCACAATCATTAACATTTTATACACCAAGCATCACTTTTTCCATGAGACAAGCAGTTTTGCATGCTATTTTTTTTAATTTATTCATTTTTTATGATGTAACATATTTTCTTTCAAATATAAATATTTCATTTAGTGTCATTGTCTGAAAATGCAAACTTCGGTACAAGCATTGAATAATAAAAAACAAAATTTGGTGATATATAAGCATCTAAATTATAAATTACTAGCGGTCCGCCCTGGCTTTGCTCGTGGTACATGTTTACATTTTCTCTCCATAAGAACCACCCTCGTATTTCAAGGAATATTATAAAAAAAAGAATGAACAAAACAAAATCGGTCCAGCCGTTCACATGTGATACCGTGATCAATTCATTTTTATGCTTTTATAGAGATTAATTTGAACATAAGTTAACAATTTTACACTATGCAAAATTTTCTATACAGGGTAGCAGGTACAGCCGGAGCAGTGGTTACATGTCCTCTCGAAGTGGTCAAAACTCGTCTTCAATCCTCCAAGGGTGTTGGGATACCCCCTTCATCACCACCACCATCAAACGCTTCTAATTCTAGAAGAGTATGCTCTAAAATACCGAAACACCAGGTATGTGAATAAGTAAATTAAAAAAAATAATAATTGTTTTGTAATGGATAATAATATTTATTTTTTATGGATACTATATCCTGATTTATATTCATGTATGTTGTATTCTGTATGTTGCTCAATCTTTATTGGAAAATAAAATGAGAGATAGTCTCTCAAATAGATCATTAAAATTTGATAATAGTCTGGTATCTGATTAAAATAACCTTTTACAATAGAAAGCAAAAAAATATTATAATGTCTTTATGGGGATTAATTTTTTTTTAAACATTTGTAGAACTTAACAACTTAGGTATAAAGTATGGCACCTTTATAGAAAAAAAGTTCTAACTTACAATTATTTTTATGACTGTTAATATACATAGCTTCCAGTAAGAATTATAAGGTAAAATTAATGGTGTATAATTCGCAATAATAGTAAATTGGCAATAAAACAGGAAATTGTTAGTCTCGTTTACATCTCAAATAAGCCTCTTGCATGCAATATTGCATGATAAATTACAGGATTTTGTCATAAACTGCTCTCATTTACCATCAAATTAAATTAGAGTTCATGTAATTATAAATCTATTTGAGTCATTTGAGGTAGGGATTAAAATAATTAATACAAAAAATTCTCTACCACAGAACTAGATAATTAACCGACTTCAAAAAAAAGGAGGGGGTTATCAATTCGGCCGGTATGTTTTTTTAGGGTTCCGTAGCCAAAATGGCAAAAACGGAACCCTTATAGTTTCGTCATGTCCGTCTGTCCGTCTGTCCGTCTGTCCGTCTGTCACAGCCGATTTACTCGGAAACTATAAGTACTACAGTGATGAAATTTGATGGGAATATGTGTTGTATGAACCGCTACAAAAATATGACACTAAATAGTAAAAAAAAGAATTGGGGGTGGGGCCCCCCATACATGTAACTGAGGGATGAAATTTTTTTTTTCGATGTACATACCCGTGTGGGGTATCAATGGAAAGGTCTTTTAAAATGATATAAAGTTTTCTAAAAAACATTTTTCTTAAAGTGAACGGTTTTTGAGATATCAGCTCTCAAAGTCGTAAAAAGTATGTCCCCCCCCCTCTATTTTTATAACTACGGGGTATAAAATTCTAAAAAAAATAGAGGTGATGCATGCTAATTAACTCTTTCAACGATTTTTGGTTTGATCAAAGTATCTCTTATAGTTTTTGAGATAGGTTGATTTAACTGTAATTTATTATATTTGCTGCTACGGAACCCTTTGTGCGCGAGCCCGACTCGCACTTGGCCGGTTTTATTATTTTGTACTGTTGTTGACAAAAAAAAATAATTGATTATTATATGAATTATTTACTATAATTACTGGTTTAGTCTAGCCAATAACCTCCCTCCCCCTTATATTCCTGAACTATTGATCTCTTTCTATTTTACATTCTGTCCCTTAAAGTAGATAATCTCAAAGAGAAATATTAAAATATAAAAAAAGACGTGTGGCACTCGGGGACTGCCGCGGTAAAGCTATTGCATAGCATGCCTTCAAGCCACGCCTCCGAGCCCGTCGGAGTGGGGAGCGTGAGGTTTTTCGTTACGGAATTTCTCGATTCGGTCCCCGCGCTCAAGGCCCGCGATAGAAGCTATGCAATAGCTTAAAAATACCTTATTAAGAATTCATTCAGTTATTGTAAATAAATAGCTAAGAAGGTTTCTCGTTGTTATTCAAGTTATTTATAGAAACGATATGATACGCGGAGGCGTGTACAGTGTATCTAAGCTTCAATTACTCTGCGCGTACGCTGTAGGTACCTACATCCTACAATTCAGTTCAAAACAGTCATTATGTAATTGTGAATCACTTATTGTTTATTTACTCAACTGCATGTATTTTCAATGTTTACACTACATGCCATCGAATATTTATGCGCAGTATTTATAACATATATGTATTTAGAATATCAGGTTCGCGGTCGGCCATGTTGTTTGCGGCTCATATTTTATTAGTAGGAATAGTAGGTATGTATCTCAAAATGGATCGCCTACGCAATACTTGTATCGCTAGATTTAATTCATGTAAAGAGCAATGTTGTTATATTTTCTGGTCACAATATTGCCTAGAGAAATCATTTGAAATCATTCATTGACCCTTTGTTAAATTTGTTTCATCTTCCTTGAATGGAAAAGTTAATAAAATTAGGTAGGTAAATTCCTAACTCGTGAAATAAAAATTACGCCTACAATCTTCAACTGTCTTCATATTTTTATAGTTTGTAAAGGTCTAGAATAAATTAAGAAAATAAACAAAGAAAAATGTGAAATGAGTTAAGCCACTCTACAATACTTCTCTAGAAAATAGCGAGCTTGCAAAAACTTCGTTTTATCATCTTGAACAAAAGGCAACCTTCATTAGTCCAGTATTAATATAAATCTGGGACAGCACAAAATAGCTGGTAAACGAAAACTGAAAAGTAGAACAACCCAAGCAGAAACGGAGAACGCTAAAAATACGGCATTTCGTTATAACCACAGAACATATTTATATGTTCTGTGTTAAGTATAAACTGTCTTTACATATTTTTTCGATTGGACATTATTTAGAGAACAGGTTTTTAGATCGTTAGAAATGTGGGCCTTGTTTCACGTTATACATCTCATTACTAGTCCGTATGTGGATTATTGTAATGAGCTTTAAAGAGGGGGCTAAGCCTACTTATGATAGGCAGGTTTCGAGCATCCTGCAAATACTCAACGATATGAGTTTAAAAAAGTTGAGTAGTGCGAGTACAAATAAAGGGCACTCCACTACGGATTAAAGCTCGATTAATGCTATAGTCAAGTGGGAACTGGTATAAGGTATACAATAAATATATGTCTAACATTTTCCCCTTTTTCTACAAATATGTGATATGAATTCATGGGAATGTTATTGAATCGGAAGTAATGTTAAATATAGCTTATGTGGCATAGTAACCCAATGGTTCGGAGAACTCTACACAATATTGTACACGAAATAATAATAATGTAGCAACATACGATATTTCCTTGCGCCAAGTCTCTGGACCAGATGACGAATAAGTTTAGTTTGCAATAAATCACGGACTTACATTCTTATCTTTTAGGAGTATAGAGTTGGATACTTTAGTCGTTAATCACCTTCTATTATGCAAGCTTTTATTGTCTAATTAACGATGTTTACTTTCATTTCAACGTTTGTAACAAACGTACCTACTTTCAGCTTTCGCTTCAATATGAATTATAGATAGTAAATTTTGGCACAGACTCAAAGAAAACATATTAGTGATTAGGTATTGGTGAAGTATTTGCACCACTGTCGCCAAAGTGTCATACATGCACCGCTCGGATGATTATATTTTAGAGTATTATTACCGGCAAGTAGAATATAAACGTCTGGTGTACCGTGTATGTGTAGTATGCTTTCACTAAGCCAAATTTTGATAGGCATTCCTAAGACTGCATTTGTTGTTAGGATTCTGCGTGCGTCATTAATTACCACTCAACACTGTTTCTTTCCTCTCTGTTTTCGTACTCAAGAATAATGCTCATATTTATTGGGTTATTTATATCTTTATTGCTAGCTGTGCCTCGCGGTTTTATCCGCATGGCCCCGCATGATCCTATTGATCTTATGATATGCGTGATGAGCGTGATGAGCGTGATGACACTGTCATCACGCTCATCATAACACTTATAAGACTTCGTGGGCTATTTAACACTGAAAGAATTTTTCAAATCGGACCCATACTTACTGAGATAAGCGCGTTCAACCAAACGAACATATAAACTATTCTATAATATTAGTATAGATAATAAACGGAATATCGATAGTTGTTTTTGTGCATACCGGATACCGGATTATTTTTATTTGTTTCATATGGCGCAGCAATATTATAATATTTAAGAAACGAGTTTTTTGCAATTTCAATGGTAACACCTTGACTTTTATTTTCCTCATTTATCTATTTGATATATCATCTTGATATAACAGTAAATGATAGCCCAGTATTCGTTCTATTAGATTTTTTAAAGTGACTTTTTATTCCTTTCTCCTATAACATGTCGCGGTCGTCTAGAATGAAAATAATACGATGAATCTCTTCTATTGTTAGTATCATTGCTTTTTTCTGATATAATCAAAACAAACCTATTTACTGTTGTAAACAAGAAAATTATATCCAACTAGTAGTAATGGTGTGGTGTGTCAAGGATGTTTATTTATATAGCGTAATTGATCCGCATTATGCATATTGCATACTTCTTATCGAAAGTTGATACGGAATGCGTTTTACTTTTTTTGTAAATTATGCATTCGTTCTTAAGATTACAATGTAAATGTTATTTTTTTAATTAATTTTTTTTCTTTTACATAGAATGCTACTCTACTAATTTGGCTTTCAATTTAACGGCAAAAGTACCTATTTGGTTATTGTAATTTCTAATCACAGACATGTATATTTAAGTAGACAACGCAAGTACCGCGATCTGTATGAAAACCAAGCGTGTCATATTTTTTGTACTGACCTTGACGCGTTATGACGTCACGAGCGCTTTTTAGTGATGTTAATTTCATTTTACGCTAAATCGATTAGGCCGCCACTCGCGCGGCAATTCTAGTATCGTCCTATCCCATCGAAGTAAATCGAAAGAAATCAGATCAAACTAGATCTATGTCTAAGAGGTAGTCAAATAAATGAATCGTAATCGATTACTAAATCGATTCAAGACAGAAAAATGATAATTACCATAGACAGAGGGATGATAAAATAAAGTTATAAACCTTTTAATATTCTAACAAGTAAACTAATGTGTTTTAGCTTTTTCTTACATATGCCCATTGAGTTACCATGTACTACGTACTAGAGAGGCCATCGAAAGAAAGTAATGAAACTGTCAATCAATCAATCTTTATGTCCCGTTGCATCGATCCATTTTCCTTTTATGTTCGGGTTACTTGGAAAACTGAAAAAACAAACATAGTCTAAGCAATAAGGAGTTTTCTTAAAAAACTCCCAAGATGACACTTTATAACTAATGGCGTCCATGTCATAATATTTATTTTTAGTACCTTTGTATTAAAATACTTAAAAGTTCTAGGTCAAGTCGTATTAAATGACAAAAAAAATCTATGCCTTTTTTTCTGAAAAATTGCTCCTTCAAATTATCATTTTTCTGTTCGATTATAAAATCGATTAGAATCGAGAACTGTTGCATCAAATGAACATCACTAACCACAAAATTGGACAGAAAAATGAGAACAGAAAAATGAGAAGACGCTATTCATTGCTTGTTATCATACGACGCGATCTTTACCGTGCCAAGTAAAAGCCGCAATGTATTCCGAATCATTTCGTATGATTTGGTATCCGTGTTTGTCACGATCGTTTTCCACAGATATTCTTTATTTGATTTTAAAATAAATAGTGCATATTCTGATTAGAAAATTACTTACCGGTGGAAGGAAACATCTATGCTAACTCGGCCACTCACAGCTGTGGAGTTTCTACAGTTTATAACGGCGCAATTCGGCATTTTACTTTATTCAGCTTCACGTCTTTCCTTGGCGAACTGCAAGCGCGGACTGAGTGTAGGCCAGCGTCAAGTAAGTTTCATAAACTTAGTTTGGACACGGGAAGTACATACACTCGCTTAGTCTATCTTGATACATGTCTGTGGTCAAAATACTCACTTAGCACAGTTCGCCTCGTCGCCGCTCTCGACGATGTGGCGCCACTAGTACTGTCGAGTTTTACAGAATACGAAATCGAAAACTCACCGCGGATTCCGCGTTCGAGTTTTTATAATAACCTTACAGAATAGCACTGCAGATTCCATTGGCGCAACGTAATTTTAAGTTTTCATTTTATATTCAATTAGCTTTATAGTTATTAATTGTTAAGACTTGCATCGAGCAAGACGTATTGTAATAAGTTTATATTAAAGTATTTCTAAGTGAATTCGTAGTTTTTTTTGGGGCCTCCGGCTGTCTGAAACATAATTTGTGTAATTGTTTATTTATTCTGAATCTTTAAGTTTATTGATTTTTATCCTTTACATAAGCTGTATTTAATAAAAAATGTTTAAAACTCGAATTTTCGAAATTTTTGATTTATAAGTTCTATGTAACGTTTTATAATTAAGTTATGGTATAATTAAATGTAGATTTCACTTTTGTACAGCTTAGACATTTTTCTGTATGGATACAGTGCCTTTCGATTTGAAGTTGGATAACATTTCATTTTATAGGTACTATTATAAAATTAAGAGCATGAAAGAAAAAAAAAAGCATTTCTTCATAATGCTATTGTTACCACAAAAAATATTTTCTTAATCGCAAATTTTAAGAGAAAATAAATTAAAATTAAAATTGATGTGGCGACGTTATACATACAGACGTTAGAACAAAGTCCACCATAAGAATGACGTCATTTAGGAATAAGACGATTTTTAAACATTAATAAAAACCTAAATATTTTCAAAAAGTAAAAATTACTGTTAGTTTTTATCTAGTTTTAATTAAAATAAAAATAAAAACAAGTAGCAAAAAATTTTGAAATGTTGTAATTTTGGAGCACCCTGTAAAGTCTGTATTTGTATGAACATAAGTGGAGATCGCGTCCACTTATTTTCATGCGTAAACGATGATATTCATACTCAACAGGTAACTTGGATTAACAAATAGGATAGGTTATATCCCGTAAATCCCACGGGAACGGGAACTATTTATTTATTGCACGCCTCATAAGCGAAGCGTTGAGGTGGGTACTACTGTCACTTCGCGCAAAACATCTGATTTTTCAAACTTAAAATGTCTTTATGTATCATACATTGCACTTGTAAGATAATAAATACACACACATATTAAGAAAAAAACACTATTTTTAACATTCATGATATTTTTGATGTCATTTTTGTTATTTAAACTAGTTAAAAAACAGTTTAAAAAAGTTCTGTCTTGGACGTCCGTGTGTCTGTATGTGCGGAGGATTTTCTTGTTAACACGATAGCGACCGAAATACTTTACTAATCGAGTCTTTTTTTTTCTCTTACGCTTGAGTATGCTCAGGAATAGAACCCTTTCATTTTTCAGGGTCTGATTCGATGTGGTTTAATTGTTATTAAATAAACAAAAATAATAATTAATAAATAATTATTAAAAAAAAATTATGAGGCGTGCACTTTTGGATTTTCCAAACTTTTTTCGTTTATTTCTATCTGAATAACCTATCAAAAGTAACATTCAATTGTGTAAATTTTATTTATTACGGATTCAACATCAAACAACTCTACGGTAAGTATCAAGGTGCGTATTAACTATAGAGCTATTATTTATTACCTTACCTACCTATATGTTATAGCTAATTACTGCTGGGCGCTGCAGCTGGCTGCGATTTCGTCCATGTATCTACTGAAAGGTTTCATGACATAATATGAGCACAGGGGAATAAAATAAAAAGACCAGTATGTACATCCAAAAATATTTATTTCAATGATTACAAATTATCCTTAATCTAATTTTGAAAATCTAACACTGAATTAGATTCCTTACAATATTATTCAAATTAATAACAAAATAACGTATTTTACGACAAATTAATATTGAACTAATTATGTAGTTAAAACACGAAAGCGCATTACCTTATTATACCAGCTGCATTAACCAAAAATTTTATATGATAATAAGTATAATATTTTCAACTGATATCAAAATGTACGAAAAATAGTACTTAATAAGTAATTGAACTGAGAACATAATTTAATATTCACACAAAGCTGTATTGTTTCGATATACGTTGTTTTTATTGTAAACTGCATTACATATTTTGATAAAAAAATACTGTAAAACAACAGATGATGAAATTTTCAAAATGAAAAAAAAAATACAAATTTGCCGCGCAATCGACATTTGACAGCTCTACGACTGAATGAGGCGGTTAAAAAAGTTTGTATAATATTAATAGAAATAATTATCGAGATTTAAATTGCTCTACACAAGATTTATTTTGTTTGTTTTATTACTATACTTCTTAAAGACACAATTAACTCGTACTCGTAATACGATACCTTGGAGTTGGAGCGAAAATATTGTTTGTAATAATTTGGCTAGGAAAATACAACAAATCAAAAACACTATTTACTATGGAAAAAAAACCAGGAAGGTGAAAAACATATATTTACGATTTCGATGCACTCGACTTTTAGTAAAATAATAGGTAGGTAAAAATATTATTATGGTTTTGATCACAGACATATCTGTGGTTTTGATTTTAGCTACTAGTATCAGAAAGCTGCGTGTTCAATGCACGTCGGGGTCACACAACTGTGGAGGATACAGTAGACAATATACCTAATGAAGTTTTTCATCTTTTTATTTTACTGCAAATA
>CAJQZN010040932.1:0-32502 GCA_907164685.1 Colias eurytheme | reverse complement strand
GCAATATTAAAAACAGCAATCTATCAATATGATTTATTAAGTACTAGGTTTCCGCCCGCGGCTACGCCCGCGCAGTCAAAGAAAAACCCGCATAGTTCCCGTTCCCGTGGGATTTCCGGGATTGCGTCATTTTCCCGGGATAAAAAGTAGCCTATGTCCTTTCTCGGGTATCAAAATATCTCCATACCAAATTTCATGAAAATTGGTTCAGTAGTGTAGGCTTGATTGAGTAACAGACAGACAGACAGAGTTACTTTCGCATTTATAATATTAGTATGGATGTGTGTTTAATATGTATACATTTAAGATGTAGGTGTATTCTCTGTATATTTTTTTTATAATATTCATAATGATTCAAA
This sequence comes from Colias eurytheme, assembly GCA_907164685.1. NCBI lineage: Eukaryota > Metazoa > Arthropoda > Insecta > Lepidoptera > Pieridae > Colias > Colias eurytheme. Next base: position 32,143 of record CAJQZN010040932.1, on the reverse strand, counting down.
AAAATGAAAAACTATGTAGGTAAGGTATAAACCTGTAGACTGTAGTTACCTAACATATTCATGGCAAGATTGAGATTATCGTTTGTAAACCACACCTGAGTATTACATACTAATTATAATTTTTGAAGTGAAAACTTCTTTAGCGGCGTTGAGCACTTTTTCTGTAATGGGTATAAAATCAGACTCGCGTCAGGACACGTGACCTGATCGAAAAAGCGTAAGGCGGATACCATTCCAAAATATCAAACATGCTCAACGTTAATAATCAAGTTTTCACTTCTGCCGGCACTCCCGGAGTGCAACCCGTCTTTTTTTAATTATTTATTATACAAACCTATGGGGTAAAGCCGGGGCACCAACACTAGTCGGCAACCAGGGGGTGTGAGTCGGAAGCAAGAGGTGCTTCGCATCAGGTATGGTCAGCAATTTGGGGCTGTCCACGGCCCAGTAAATACAGTTCACTAACACTGATGTGTATGGTGCTATCTGTAATACAAATTTAATTATTCACATTTTGATTATGTTAAAATATAAACGAATATTCTCAAAATATTACAACTAAAAAAATATACCGGCCGAATTGATAACCTTCTCCTTTTTTTGAAATCGGTTAAAAATGCGGGTAGGTAAATAAAAAAAACAAAAAGGCTAGGTGACGAATTTTTTTTAATTAAATTTTTTGCGTATACTTATTGACTGTATTAATCGCTCGATATATTAATATACTAATAAGTCAGCATTATTTACATTTCTCCGCTATTTGTATGATGAAAAGACGCAAATTACTCTCTATGACCTCCTTACATGATAATTTAGCGTTTATTACTCAATAAACTAGTATAAAGCTGTAATTTAGTAGAACAATATTATTATTGATTTATAATTAATGTTAAATATGCATTAATCTATTTCAATTATACATATATATACCTATGTAGACCATGGTATACATCAAGCATCGAAACTTGTAAATTATAATTTAATTTTTTTACCAATTAATAATAATTTATCATAGCAAAATATGAGACACTTATTTTACAAACACAACATACACATACCTATAATAGCAACGAAGTCGACTAAAAAAAACAATTTTCAATCCTATTTAGTCTTATATTTAGTGAAAAAGTAGTTCGTAATAAAGCGACACGAGAAAATTCCTTTGCATTTTCAAAAATGCCTAAAAAATTGCAGTTTAAATATATTTTCATACCTTTTGAGCAAAAATGGAGATGTATCGTTCGGGATGCTCCTCATACTCCTGAGCGTCGTACCCACCACCGTTCTTCCTCACCAAGTGGTGACGGCGACGGACCTCACATCCATAGATCTTGTTTGGACCTGAAAATTAATCTAATTAGACAAAAATATATACAACGTTTATTTTATTATTTTGCACAAACTCACAAATTACAAAAAAATATAGAAAGAATGAGTATCGTGTGTGTTCATAAAAAAATATGTGCGTGTACTAGTGTACACGCGTAAGAAGTGAAACTTCTTTATGGCCTTATTTTTCAAAAAATAATTTACTATATGCAACTTACAGAAATACGTCGAATCACGCGTGGTAGGGATAAGAAAAAGATGGCGCGTAACGGAAAAATACGGAAAAATACATGCGTAACGAAAAAATATTACACTAAATTTTTTTCCAACCCCGATAAAGAAGTTTCACTTCAAAAAAGGTTGCAACCGTTTAACTCACGTTTAACTATTTCCTTTTTATACTCATTATAAGAAGCTTTTTACTTTTTATGCTGTGGGTTTCAGCTAAAACCGTAAACCACCAGTTAAAATTTTCGTGAATATCCTTCACGTTACGTATTATATGAAATTTTCCATTCATTAACTTTTATCATCGATTAATTTGTTTTTATTGATAAAGAATTACGCGATTAGTAACTACAGCTGTTTATTATTCCTTTTAAATGTTTGTTTGAATAAAGTTAATTAAATTTACTTTGTAATCTTCAAGAATATTAAAAATGTAATTAGACTACTTACTTCCATGTTCAGCAACTTTTCTAAGCATCTCTGGTGGTACATATTCGTGAGGTAGCTCTTGGAAGATTTCTTGACTGCCCTGAATATAAAATCTTCGTTTAGCATTAGGATATCTCAAGACTTCGTAACGAAATATTAAAAATTGTAAAACTGTTCTAAGTTAGGTATAAAGTACGTTAAAACTACCATGCATATATTCCTTCCCATTATCTGTATACATTTATGAATTAAATGTGTTTGTTAGTAATTATATTATGAGGTTTTCCAGTAGTATATTTTCTTCTAATCCGACATAAGTCCGACAAAGTCGATTTTAAGGAATTAAGAAAACCATAACTGTTACGATTATTATAATTTATGAATGCTGTGATAACTTACTTGAGACACATTTCCTGATCCAGTGAAGACGAAGGTAAGTGGTCCCAGTGACTTCGGCATCATACCCAAAGACACTTCATACCCTGCGTCCCGGATCGCTTGGCGAGCCATACTTGAGCTACGGTAGTTGTGCGCTGGCCCCACGTGCTATATAAATATTTTATTAATAAATAATTGTTTATAGTACCTAGTGGTTATATTTTATTTGTTTTTTGTTTAACATGCACACGATAATTTTTTCCATATCCTGGAACTTAGACGATATTAAATATTTTGTCGTTTCAAGAGGAGAGAAAGTTTAAAGGACCGTTTGTAGTAGTTACTTATATTTTTTAACGTAACTACATGATCCATATAGTTTATACTACACATACATTTTTTATTTCTTTCGGTTGCAGATTAAGTTTAGAAAATAATGAAACTATCTATGCATTGTGAACAATTCCATCATATTTTTAAGGAAATATCATACAGTGCGTAATTTGAAGTCGCACATGTTCTATTCTACTATTTTATTTTTATCTTAATTCAACATCGATAACATACCCTAATCACTAACAAATAACATGCCAATAAATTAGATAACTAATTTACGCTAAGCTTGCGATTAAGTAGGTACATAATTTTATTTACAATTTTTTTAGGAAACACACACTTGAAAGTACGGCTGCTTGTGATATCTTTTAGGTACAATTATCCTCATCATTTGCTTATCATTTTATAATCAATTCATAGTTTAATAATATTATATTTTTATCCAACATCATCGTTAGTTACCTACTGACTAGTATTATAAAAAACACATCAGAATTTTTTAAATATATATATATTATATTTCCATTCTTAAAAACGGAAAAATCCATTCCAATCGTTTAGAAAATTACTTGTTTTTAAATTACCGGTTAGCAACTCAAAAAATCATCGTTTATTTATGCATAATGTTTGTCAATAATATTGAAATCAAAAAAATCACATTATGGTTTTTATTTTTAAGTACCTGTTTTACTTTTTATATTAATCCGGGTACTTACCATAAAAGGTGTGTGGTGGCCCAGGGCCAGCAGACGTAATCCCAAACCGTGCAAAATGTTGATCATGCCAGCAACGCCTGCATATTTACCGAAAGCCACTACACGGTTTCCAGAATCATCCATTAACTTCTCATAGTCTATTAGACGAATGTTCTGGAATGCAGATGAAAATGTAAAGTAAAACGTGTTTAAATTTTTACATTATGAAGTTATTGGGTTAAAAATACAGAGATTATAAATATGCATTGGGAAATCTTAAGATAGGTACATATTATCTATATCTAATTTTTATTGAATTCATCGTCACCAATATTTAAATAGTATATCTGTCCTAGTCAATTTAATTCAGATGGTCGAGCTAGGTAAATACGCCAGGTAGTTACGCCAACGCTCATTTAAAAATAACCGTTACATTATTTAATTCGAATTTAAAAGAACAATACATTACCTTCGCTAATATAGCGTCAAGCATTGGCATATTGGCCTCTTGAGCCTTAATAGTGTGAGAGAAGAAGCAGTAAGTTTTGTTCGGTATGAGAAGATCGACAGGCACTTGCTTCACACCAAATATGACTCCTGCCTCGCTGATGTCTTCTTGGACAACTGCACCCGCGTTTATGTATGACTGTAATGTTTTAAATTGTTTATGGATTGTTTGATTTTGTCAGGGTTATTTATTATTCTCAAAAAGCAAATTTAAAAAATGTAAGTAAGTAACTAAATTTAATATAATACGAGAAATGAATGTCAAAGGTCACTCCTTAAAAAAATTTTGTATGCCTTTTGTTATTTTGAGTCAAAATTCAATCTAGCTTTTTTTTCAGAACGCTACAAAACCAATTTTAAATTCCCCAATAATTTTAACTTCAAACAAATTTTCATTCAAATAATGCACATATACATACCTGCATAGGATAAGCTCTTCGATTTGAAGGCTGTACTATAACTTTGACCCCCTGCCTCACCAGCCGGTTGACGTTCAAGGGGGCAAAGGGGGCACGTCTCTCCCATACTGACTGGTCTTCTCTACGAATGGCTATCACTCTACGGGGCTAAAACGTAAATCTTATAACGTTTTTCTCTGCATTAAATTACCTACTGCGAATGCTTAGAAGTTAGTATAAACAAAATAATTATATGAGTGTATTTAAATAAAGCACTAGTAAATTATCTCTTTTTTTACATACAGAATATCGAAATTTATCCCTGACAATTTTAAATATCTACCGACCAGCATTAAAAGTATCTAGCGTTTATGAGCTTTTCGTAGCCTATGAATCTCTCATACTTTGCCTTATTATATTGTTTCTTTGAGAGGTATCAATAGAATTTTCGAAATTCAGTTCAGTATGATCATAATATTTTCTCAGTGAAAGCATATTTTATTATATGCTATTCTCGTGCAATTGAAGCTTGATGACGCTGAGCGCGAGCTGACCTTATTTTCGCAATATTTACTGAGAACTCAACACACCTTCAAGATAATGAATGAAAATAATAAATATTGATAAACAGATTAAAGGCTGTTTCCATCGTAACTTTAGCTTATCTTGAGCATGTTTGTTAAAAAGTTATTAATTCCTATTGATCGATAGCGTATCTATAAATCTGCAAGAACATTAAAAGTAGATTAACATATTTTTCAGTTCAATGTTTTTTCTGAAAAGAATCCATCGTGGTGCAATTGAAAAGTATATAAAAATCCTGTTTAAAAATCTCATAATTAATTGAATTAAAATATTTAATCGTGAAAAAGTACGGCATTCTATTTTTGTCAGGAATTTGAAATGAAATTAATAGATAGGTATAGGACCTGTATGAAGTTTTAACATACCCTTATTTAAAAATAAATAGATATGCATTGAAATAATTAGATAATTTAATTTAAAGATTATGTAAGGAATATTATAAAATTTAATTAATTAATTTTCATTCAGAATAAATAAAAATAATTTGGAAAATCCAAAAGTGCACGCCTCATAATTTTTTTTTAATAAATATTTATTAATTATTATTTTTGTTTATTTAATAACAATTAAACCACATCGAATCAGACCCTGAAAAATGAAAGGGTTCTATTCCTGAGCATACTCAAGCGTAAGAGAAAAAAAAAGACTCGATTAGTAAAGTATTTCGGTCGCTATCGTGTTAACAAGAAAAAGGATCCGCACATACAGACACACGGACGTCCAAGACAGAACTTTTTTAAACTGTTTTTTAACTAGTTTAAATAACAAAAATGACATCAAAAATATCATGAACGTTAAAAATAGTGTTTTTTCTTAATATGTGTGTGTATACAGTATTATCTTACAAATGCAATGTATGATACATAAAGACATTTTAAGTTTGAAAAATCAGATGTTTTGCGCGAAGTGACAGTAGTACCCACCTCAACGCTTCGCTTATGAGGCGTGCAATATACTTCATTTCTAACTATGTATTTAGATATAAAAAATTTGAAAAATCCGAATTATTATCAATCAATATTTTATAAATATCTAAAAACCTAAACTAAACCATGGGGTAGAGTTTCCATTTTTTTTTATAGATAAAAATATTTTTTTATAGATAAATGAAAGTCCTATTTTAATAATAAAAAAGTGACACGGATTTTCTAAATATTTTCTAACATACCTTTGCAGTTGAGTAATAGGCTATTTGCCTTAACAGATTCGTCTTTCCCCGCAAAGACGACGATTTATAAAATATTTTATTCATTGTCACATAAATTATTAAAGTAAAATACTGATAAACGCCTGAGACGATGTTGTGTCACGAACACTTACACATAAATAATCTATTTATGTTTTAATATCATCCCGTACCCAGTTCCTTAAGACAACAATACGAAAACATGACGTATTATCAGAAAGATATTACAAACCCTGATAATTTTGCCGATTTTATGTAAGACCAGCCCACGAATTATAATTACCTCTGAGTGATTATATTCAAATCTATGATAATAATATTATCACTAATCGTATACACTCACAAAAGATACCTACTGGTATTTCAATTTTGATAGCTGAATCATGTGGAATCAATATAGGTTGATATGCCAAATTTTTATGTAGCTAAATTTGACCTTGGACTTATAGCTTTATGAAATAAGGTAATTTGTTACATATTTTTCCACAAAAAGTTACAACGGTACGATTCCAAGATAACACATGCATTGGGTTCAAAAGTCATCCAATTAATATTTTTTTATCAAAAAACAAATATTATAATAATTTTTGGATATGTCTATAGTCGTTGTACTCTTTTTTCATTAGTCCGTAATCCGTTACGAAATTGCAATAGGTTGCATTAAAATACGCGGATAAAGTCATGAAATTATTGTATTGTCACCGATCATTAGGTAGTAAAAATTGCTCAAACACGAATGTAAAGAATTCGACAACATACAAGCATAAATCGACGCCCCCCGCGAATAATCCGGTAATGACCTATTACGGGGTTTTTCATGTTATGCGTTTTTCGGCATCTAGAAGTTAAAATACACCATGTAAATTTTTTTCAGAATTTTTCTATCTTTATTTACGAAGATATGAAAAATTACGCGTATATTCCATAAAATAACATTAAAATGTATTTTAAACGAATAATATGGTTTTAGATCTTTACGAAAAATAATATCAATATGCTTCGACAGTAAACATTGTTACGATATTATTCAGGTAAATAGTTTTCTACATTATTTAAGTAAGTGCTAGTACAGGCTTATTCGGAGTTTTATTAAGAAATCGATTTCTAGATACATTCATTATGGAGTGCAAGTATGCAAGGTATTTTTTTAAACACTTTCTATTACTGAGCAAATGATTTACACGGCCTTAGAAAAATTAAAAGAGATGAAAGTTTGATAGATAAACGAGGCAGGCATCAGAATAGACCACATCGAAACCTTCATCTTCATCTTCATTAGATGCTGGTCGTCCGACTCAGGTTCTACCTGCTGCCCACAATTATAAGCCCCCATCAGTATGGCTTCATGCCACAGAGGAGCACCGAGGACGCCCTCTATAGACTGGAGGGCCACATCAGAAATAAGAGGGAGGAGAAGAAGATTTCTGTTGTGGTATTTCTGGACATAAAGGGAGCCTTCGACAGCGCCTGGTGGCCAGTCATAAAGGTGCGGTTGGCCGAAGTTGGGTGTCCGGGGAACGTAAGGCGGGTGATCAGCAGATACCTGAGTGGAAGAGGTGTGAAAGTTACCTAACTTTCACACCTCTTGTCCCCCGCATACCTGCGGGTGTGAAGTGAGTAGAGATACCAACAAGGGGTGCGTGCAGGGTTCCATAGGTGGGCCGCTCCTGTGGGACCTCTTGCTGGATCCTCTGCTGTGGATGTTAGAGGAGATGGATGTGTTTTGTCAGGCTTTTGCCGACGACATTGTGCTAGTGTTTGATGGAGATACTGCTTTAGAAGTAGAGACGAAGACAAACTGCACATTGAGGAAAATTGACGAATGGGGTGTCAGAAATAAACAAAAATTCGCACCCGGTGTTGAGGGACAGGGAGGTGGAACGAATGGCTCTTGCGATTGAGGACCCACATTCGGGAGAGCAGGTAGAGCTGGGGCTCGGCTTGATAAATGAGGACACCTATGCTGACGTGGTTAACAGCCACGTCCACAGGGTCTATACGGACGGCAGCAAGATTGAGGGTCGAGTCGGAGCCGCCTTTTCTGTATGGAAAGGTGATGCCGAGACAAAGGCCATTAAGCTTGCGTTGCCACCGTATTGTACCGTCTATCAGGCTGAGCTCCTAGCGCTCAAAAGAGCAGTAGACATAGCCTGCAAGAGTGGAGCGGCAAAGGTCGGTGTCCTTATTGACTCCAGATCGGCGCTCCAGGCGGTTACCCTGAGTTCCCCTCATCCCCTGGCTGTGCAAACACGGGCGGCCCTCCGAAAAGCTGCATTGCAGAGGCGGGAGGTCTCCCTGTTTTGGAATAAGGCGCACGCAGGGCGGGGAACGAACGGGCAGACGAGTTAGCCAAGGAGGCCGCTCTGGGGTTGAGGAGGAAACCGGATTACGATCTGTGTCCTGTTTCATTCGTCAAGCGTATTTTGAGACAGGCTACGATCAGCGAATGGGATAGGAGATACGATGTAGGAGGAACGGCCGGAGTCACGAAGCTCTTTTTCCCAAGCGCTGCAGCTGCGTAGAAGGTAGTCGGGAAAAAGACATCACACACCAGTCACCACACCATACAAGTACTGACTGGTCACGGTGGATTCGCATTCTGTGAGGTTCTGATGAGGATTCTGATTAAATTTTTAACTGTAATAGGACCATAGTATAATTTTCATGATTATGTAATCATGTGTAATAGTCGTGTCTTCAGTGCAGTGTCTATTTTTTATAATAATAATAACTATCGTGTTTTGTGAAACAATCCAAAGTTGTTTCATTTACTAAAATGTCCTGTATTTCATCAAATATACTATAATAATCATCAAATAATACTTAAGTAAACTATTCGAATAAACAGTAATAGTTATAACAATAAAATGTACGTTACTGTTAAACAATCGAATAACCAAATAATAGATTTTTACAAATGTTCAGTATACAAAACAAATAACACGAATATTAGCGCAACAAGATATTACTGTTGCCGTCGAAAATATAAATTTACACGAACAATATCGTAAGTGACATTACTGACCAGAGCTTGACCTACACTAGTATAGTAAAATGCATCCAGCTAAATTATAACGAAGCCCTTGGGACTACTTAAATTTTGTTGAAATAACCAGATAGCTGAAAAAATTAGCTTCCATATGCGATATTAAAAGTCTCTGATACTTGTTGTTTAATGGAGTTATTAAGGAAAAATGGTTTTTTATTTTTCCTGAACATTTTCACTTTTACGATTACCGGATTATTCGCGGGGGGCGTCGAAATGTGAACCGTGAAGCTAATAAAAGCGTGTTAAAAAAGTTTATCGTCACACGAAGACTTTGTATTCATCATCAATTATCAACCGTTCTCCGTTCTTGTACATTGTGAACCCTCATACTTAAATCATAATGTTCACGCAGAACGAAAATCGGGTAACTATCCACACTAGTCAAGAATGATAGAAGAATGGGTAGGTATTTTTTATATTTGGACAAGTCGATTTATTACGATAATAAAAATTATTCAGTCAAATTAGCGGAAACAAATCGTGTAGTTTTGAAAATCGCTACAGTTATTCCTTGACATGTATGATCACATCGAAAGCCCTCAAGAGTGGTTTAATTTTCTCGGTCTATTATGGTGAAAGATTTAACAAGTAATAAAATTATAATTATTGAAAGGTATATTTGTGGTATTTATTTACCTACTTACATGTATTAAATTTATTCTGAATAATACTACAATTTAGGTACATCTTGTCATTCCTCTTAATACAAGACGTTTTACTTTAAATAATTATTGTAATCGCATGATGAAATCATAAAATTCTAACTTTTTAATGTTTTTTTTTTAATTTTTTACATTCCAAAGCCTCGTCTGTTGAAATTCCCATTCGGAAATACATTCGGAATTAAAATTCCCGCCATCCGTAAATGTCATAGTTGGTCATAGATTATAATATCTTCTTGGATTAAGTATCTCGGAAAATAAATGTTTAGGTAAATAAAATATAATAACACCCGGCTTTCATAGTAATAATATACAAAAAAAAATCATACAATAAACGTAGACTGATTTCCTCACTCAAAACCACATTGAAACCATTTTTAGTTATAGCAATACTTGATATCTAATACCCAAAAGACTAGAATTTATGACATCCCAAAATTATAAAGTTATTTGATTGATTTCAAAATTCAAATTTGAAGTTTAGTTTCATTCAAAAACCGGTGCTGTTGTGTTGTATTGATTGAAGTTTAGTGGATCCATTTTTGTCGGCAAATTTTATAGCGCTTGTAATGCTTAAAATATGTGCTGATTCTGCGTGTTAACCTTACATGTTCAACAAAAACATCATGTATATGTGACCGATAGCTCGTTTTGTTATGAAGTGAAGTAAAATAAATATAATATAATGGCACGTTTCCTGTCTAAAGATAAATTGGAAGGATTTGAGAAATACAAGGTAATTTAGCAATATAATTTCTTCAATTAATTACTTTATAGTTTTTATAACTACCAAGAGCAAACCCTGTTCCATATACCTATCACTTTATTTGATGTGAAATGGAAAAGCAATCGTGTTATGTTTGTTTTTAATTTATAATCCTTACTTACTTCTTTTTAATATTTCCAGTACAATTCAATCGATACTAGTGTCCTCAGCCAATATGTAATGCATCCTTTCTGGGATTGGTGTGTCCAGGTAATGCATATTTTTCGGTTAAATACTACTTATATGAAAAGCCTATTCAATTATATTAAGCTTATTGGAATTACACATCAATTATAAATATCTTCAAAAAACATATTTTAATTTGAATGTAGTTTTGCTAAATTTCAACAGCAGTTGAAAATTATTATGATTTCAACTATTGTATGTATGATTTAGGTACTTAAAATCATGTAAGAAGCCATAATATATTTTGTAATTAATTTAAATTAGTTAATCTTAGATGTGCTTGACAATTAATATGATAATATGGTTACAGTTTTGTCCGATGTGGATTGCACCAAATCTCCTGACATTTGGCGGATTCCTCTTGACTGTATTAAATTTCCTGCTCTTCACCTACTATGATTATGGATTCCACGCTCTAACTGAGGACAATGTGACAAACGACCATATACCAAGTTGGGTGTGGGCTGTGTCGTCCGTTAATCTATTTGTGGCTTACACTTTAGGTAATGTTTTATTTATTTATTTACAATAGCATTAAACCCTCGTCTGTCGGAACACAGATCTGAGCCAAAAATTTTGTACCCGTTGTCTGTCGTGGCACAGATCTGTGCCAAATCATCGCCGGTTGGAAATTAGCTCATTGTAACGCAAATATAGTTCAAATCTGCATAAACGACTATTTAGTTGATAGCTTATGAATTACTGAATATTTAAAGTCCATCACTTAATAATTTGACCGATAAATATTCGAAATATAACAGTAATTATGTCATACTTTAGTCGAGTAACTTTTAAATTTTAAAGTTTTAAAAAATGTAAAATTTTGCGGAAAGTTGATAAACGGTAAGTATTTATTGTTCTTTTTATTATTATTCACTATATATCCTAATGTTTATGTGCCGAAATAATGAAAATTACCAATAATTATACCACAAATAATGGCTCCAAATATGTATCTACCATTTCACTGTACGTTGCTTAGTTTTTGACCCCTGGTTAATCGTATTTTATTTTTAATTTTTTATTTGTTTTTTACATCATTTTACAAGAAATTTTATGAAGATTTTTATAATATAATTCAAAATTTGATACTGTGTTCCATTTTAAAGATATTTCGTTTTCAATTCAGAACCGACAATAATTTCCCCGTAAAATTCGCGTACAGGATGTTCGCATATTGTATGAAATTGAAAAATTTAATTGTTCGTCTTCATACATATGTTTTGTTTATATTGATGGGTATCGTTTTTGTGGTATTTATTGTCCTCAGGTTTAATATAATCAACTATACAAATTATAGTCCGTAACCTCTATGGAATTCAAGTTAAAAGTGTATATTATATGCTGGAAAAATAGTAAAAAAAACCTACATCGGGAACAATGGTTTTCACTATGACCTATATATAGGACAAAGTGACTATGTTACTATGTATTATGTAATTTGTGTAGGACAAACTGGAAAAGAAATTTAACACATTAATTGTACAACATATTCTTACCTTAATACAAATGCAACATATTATTTTTTATTGGGGAACCATATGTTTCTGAAAAAATAAAAAACCGGCCAAGTGCGAGTCGGACTCGAGCACCGAGGGCTTCGTACAAACTTATTTTTTTAATTATGCTGTAGGTATCTTTTAATTCATATTTTAGAATTCTTTATCTGTGCTATAAGACGTTGCTATTGTAAGTTTTTATAACCTTGCAAATGTCGAAAATTACGAAAATTTGCAGCATAAACGGTTGTATCTTTTGATTGCGTTGGCATATATTATGTTTGATTCTGTTTTTATTTTGTTTTTCTGTCGTCTCACAATTTCAAAATGAACGACAACACGGGAGTTGTCATTTTTGAAACCCAGATAGTCCAAAGATGTTTTTACACATATTTTGGGGTTATTTCTTTAAAACTGGAAGAATGTTTTTTTATAGTTTTGAACCTCAATACGATTCGCGCTTCAAGGACTCCGAACAAACCTACTTTTTATTATGTTTTAACTTCTAGTGTTTTTAGTGAATTTTTCTTTATCTGTGCTGTAAAACCTTGCTTTTAACCAAGTCCACTTAACTTTTGACCCGTAGGTTTTGATTCCCTTGCGGTTTTCAGAATATGCCGCATATGAATATTATTTCTTCTGATTGCGTCTTAAATCTTATATCTCCATACCAATTTGCATGAAATTTGGTATGGAGATATTTTGATACCCGAGAAAGGACATAGGCTACCTTTTATTGCGAAATATATACCACGGGCGAAGCCGGGGCGGACCTCTAGTCTTATATATAAAAATGAATCGCAAAATGTGTTGGTAAGCGCATAAATCGAGAACGGGTGAACCGATTTCGATATTTCCTTTTTTATTATATTCCTTGAAGTACGAGGATGGTTCTTATGTAGAGAAAACGTAAACATGTACCACGGGCGAAGCCGGGGCGGACTGCTAGTATGTATATAAAAATGAATCGCAAAATGTGTTGGTAAGCGCATAACTCGAGAACGGCTGAACCGATTTCGATAATTCTTTTTTTATTATATTCCTTGAAGTACGAGGATGGTTCTTATGTAGAGAAAACGTAAATATGTACCACGGGCGAAGCCGGGGCGGACCGCTAGTGTATTATAAATCTGAGTTTTTAATGTGAATATCAAGTTAATACATGTAGCCGTTCATTAGTTGTAAGTTGAAATTATTATTTTTTTTTTATATAAAGTGTAATTAAAAAAATCATGTTATTTGCGATTATTCTTATATCTGTTTTATAAAACATTGCTTTTTACCAAATTTAAAGATTTTATGTACTTGGGAAGTACCCTGTCGGTTTTGATTCCATTGCAAAAGTCAAAATTTGCTAAAAATTGCAGCATTAATGGCTGCATCCCAAAGGGTTTGGTTTTTAAGGGTCCTAGGGTAATAGGATCACGTCTGTCCATCCCATCTGCCCATCTGTCTGTCAAGACCCATTTTCACAGGAACGCGTGATGTGACATAAAACTGAAATTTATATTGATTACTTGAGTCGATTGAAGCTGTGAAAAAATCAAACTTATAAACCAACGTAATCAAAAGATAAAGCCGTTTATTAACTCAGGCCCCGGAATCACAGACACAATAGAAAATCTATTGTATCGTGGACCGATCGGGCCGTTCGGGGCTCAATGGGTTATGCTGCAAATTTCGACATTCGCAAGGGAATCGACACCTACAGGGTACTTTCCGTGTACGTAGAGTTTTGAAATTGGGGTAAAATAAGGTCATAAAGCGCAGATTGAAGAATAATTTCGAAAAACATAAAATTTCGGAGTTACAACATAATAAAAATGTTGTGTGGTTTTATGAAACCACGGTAAAAGTGAAACTGTTCGAACGGTTCCGAACACTGCCTTATACCTACTCGGCAGCCGACCGTCACGCGACATGCGCTACACAGACCAAAAAGTTTGAGACGATGTAATAAAAGTTTCACTTTAAAAATTGGTTTGTTCGGAGCCCACGGTGTGCGAGTCCGACTCTCACTTGGCCGGTTTTTTATTCTTATGTACTATATGTAGTACATTCGTAGGCCGAATGTTAAAGCTGATGTAGATCGCTGTCTGAAGATTATTTTTATTTGCATTCATGACTTTAAATAGCCTTGGAACATTACTTATTTAATAAAACGAATTAAATGCATCATTTGCAGTACGCCTGCAAATATAAATCTACCCTCTCATTTTGTAAATGACTAGCGATAACAATTATTGTATTTTTGTCTTTTGGTGTCAAAACTGCTTCTATTACCCAGAAGAAGAATGCAATTTTTCTATTTGAAGATATCACATTGCTGTTTAAACTACATAATCAATAATAACTTATTTGTTAGGTAACCCTAAAATAAACTTCTGTCTTGATATTTTAATTTTCTTTCGAAAATAAAAATTTGTATTTGATAGAATAACCTTTTCTGATTCGTAAGCATTTGAGTATCAATAAAAGAGAATTCAAATGGATCCAAACAACGATTCTTATGGCAATGGAAGACAAGACACTCCAAGGCTTACTTTAACAATAGGACGTAACAGTATTTGAAATCAAGAAATATAACTCTGTATATTTTGTCAAATGAACAGATAATAATACTAACACGATTAGTGTTTGGGAATTTACAGCTTTTAATTCCTGATACCAGGATTCTTCATGAAATTCTACACATAACACGTCTTACTTTATTCCAATCAAAATATTTTTTAAGTTTCATGCTGTTTGTGTACTATGGACTCCCTAAACTACTGAACCGATTTTAATACAATTTTACCGATTAGTTTATATCTTAATTACAATATGCTTGGAAATACTGCATGTATTGAAGTACAACTAGATTGGATAGCGTTCATCACTTTCCTGATCACATTCAAGTGGAACCTCGTGGTAATAATAATAAATCGTCGTCTCGAGGCGGTCGTTGTGTCCGAACTCCGATGTATAAGAAAAAATGAACAGAAGTTAACGTTATTTATGCTAAGTTGCAAATATTCCTATTTATTGGCCAATGTTGGCGTCAACACCACACATTATGTCAACCACATGAGTATATAAATAGTACAGACACAAAGCTTCATAAGAATTTTTTTTCTGTCAGTTAAGTAAAATTTATTTAAGTAAATAAAACATTTAGATGTATAATAATTGTTTATTTATTTTGAATCTTTAAGTTTATTGATTTTTATCCTTAACATAAGCTGTATTTTATAAAAAATATTTAGAACTCGAATTTCCGAAATTTATGATTTATAAGTTAAATGTAACGGTTTATAATTAAGTTATGGTATAATTAAATGTACATTTCACTTTTGTACAGCTTAGACATTTTTCTGTATGGATACAGTGCCTTTCGATTTGTAGTTGGACAACATTTCATTTTATAGGTACTATATTATAATACTTAAGAGCATGAAAGAAAAAAAAGCATTTCTTCATAATGCTATTGTTACCACAAAAAATATTTTCTTAATCGCTAATTTTAAGAAAAAATAAATTAAAATTAAAATTGATGTGGAGACGTTATACATACAGACGTTAGAACAAAGTCCACCATAAGAATGAAGTCATTTAGGAATAAGACGATTTTTAAACATTAATAAAATCCTAAATATTTAAAAAAAGTAAAAATTACTGTTAGTTTTTATCTAGTTTTGATTAAAATAAAAATAAAAAAAAGTAGCAAAAATTTTTAAAATGTTCTAATTTTGGAGCAGACTGTAATGTCTGTATTTGTATGAACATATGTGGAGATCGCGTCCACTTATTTTCATGCGTAAACGATGATATTCATACTCAACTTTCTCGAATTTTTATAAAATAAACCTATGTTTTTGTTATATTCACTCAAAAGATTGTCTATTCTAGTGTGAAAATACAAAAATAAAAATCTAAAATACCTTGATATTATTTTATTATGAGTATTTTTCTTAACAATGTCGTATTTTTTCAAAATGTGTGGGAAAAAATGGTTCTAATAAATAAAATAAACATGCCAGGGAGTAAGTAAGGTAACTAATATAAAGTTTGGTTATCTAGTTAGCATCAAAATTTACAAGAGTGTCACAGGTTAAAGTTTATATCACAAATTTTAATATCGAAAAAAATCGGCAAATCAGCGCCGACCGCTCGAATTTCTCCGACAGACAGCACCTTTTTGACGCGGCGCGCCGCGACAGCTGAGGGGTTAATGGTGCTATTTGTGCTTTCAATTTATAAAGTTTTATCTTGTAGGCAACGCTTTAGAACCATATTTTTAAGAGGCTATATAAAAAAAGTAGGAGGTTCTAAATATGGCCTGTATATATTTTTTTGTGTTATAGTAACATGAAAGAAACTTGTTGGTAATGCAAAGAAACAAAATGAACATGTTTCTTAGTAACTCAATTGCTACATATCAATGATAGAGAAATAGATATAGGAAAAATCAAATAAAAATGCTAAAAGATTGGAGTGCCAACTAAAACTTCAGATTTTTTCCATTCATTGTTCAAATTATACAGTTAATTAAGAGATATAGCTTAGAGATTCCTTTTCTTCGCGAACCCCTTTAAATAGAAAGGTATATGTTATTGAAATGTGATTTTTAAGTATTTTATATGAGTATTATACATTTAGAAGTAAAAGACATTTTAACAGATTTTAAACGTGATTTAATTGTAAATAAAAAAACTACATTCTTGACATAAAAATAAGAGAAAAAAAATCATTAAGTTACCTTTGATTTAAATTTTTAGTATTGTATTTTATGGTACTTGAACCTTGCTGAAACAACTTTAAAAAATGCTCACTATTCTATAATGTAGGTACATATATCGAAGGTTGCCTGGCAGAGATGGCTTTGAGCCATAAGGCCGCCATTTGTACATTTTGAATGGTTTTGTTTTACTTTTATTTTATAACACTGTTGTACAATAAAGAGTAAATAAATAATAATAAATAAATAAATATCGAGTGAGTAGTAAAAAAATCAAATGGTTTTAATTTTGTTGAGTTTCTAATCTTGTTATCGGGGGAATCGCGACGGCTTTAGTGTGCTATACGTAAAAGCGAAACAATTTATAAGTGAACTTGACCCAGAGGTCATTGTTCAACATGTGACGTCACCTTTATGTGTGAAGTACACGATTTATTTTCAAACAAAAAATTATTGTTACGTTCAATGTTGACATAAAACTTTATTTTTTTCTAAGTTTTCCTTATTATTTAATTTAATAAAATGCGAAATACATTAACCGTTTCTTCAAGGCTTTTTGTTTTTTTTTACAGATTTTGTATAGCAAGACAAGTTTATCACAAAAACAAATATAAAAAAAATGTCATAAATATCGATTCACGTGTATCGATGAATAAAATCACGTAATTCAAACGCGGCACTCATTATCGTTGACACGAGGTCACTTACAATGTGTAATGCATATAATCTGTAGAAATCTCATATAAATTACCATGACAATGGAAAAAAATATCTGAAATTGCCTGAATAACTCATTATCGTAATAGCAAAATTTTATGTGAAGCTCGTAATCTGATTACGAAGCAGCAAGGTCTAAGTTATATGCCTTATTTATCCTATTATCGACTTAAATTTTTATCGTTTGGATTTTTTTCTATTAATAGTGATATAGCATTTCTTTATTAAAGTTCCTAGCCGCTTTCTGATGGAGCCACAGGGGTTGACCCTATATAAATAAAAAATAATCTCTGTTACCGTACAGAAGTAGCATATTAATATCGTATAAATAAACAAAATGTAAAATCACTTAGTAGTTTTTGAGTTAGTTAAATTATAACAAAAAAACCTAATCTTTCGTCTTTATAATATTTGTCTTAGAATATTAGTAGTGCTACATGGCCAGATGACGAGTTCGTTAGTAAAATAGATTGCACACTTGTCACATACAATTACGTATAATATTACGCATATATTATACGTCCAATTAGATTTAATAAGAGCCTACTTTGATGTAAAATATACGAGAAACCGGTTACCAACTTGCAAATAATATTGTATATCTCCACCGTTATTACGTATTCACGCCTATAAGCTTTGAAGAACCTATAATTAAGAGTGTTTGTGAATCCACACTATAAATCAGCTTTTACGCTAGATTTCAGCTAGTTAAATAATTAAATAGTAATACAATGATCCCAACTGCCCTTTGTTATCTCATGTTACGGTGTCGCTTAGATACGTTATCAAATAGAAACCATGGCTCTGTAAACCGGATGCAAGATCGATTTCATATTCCTAAAATGCACAGAATATATTTAAACTGATATAATAAAAAGGAAAGATTTG
Source organism: Colias eurytheme (assembly GCA_907164685.1). Classification (NCBI taxonomy): domain Eukaryota; kingdom Metazoa; phylum Arthropoda; class Insecta; order Lepidoptera; family Pieridae; genus Colias; species Colias eurytheme. The sequence goes on along the minus strand of CAJQZN010040932.1, from coordinate 13,588 downwards.
AATTTTTTGGTTGTTTTGCTACGACATAACTAAATCTCTTTGGCCGATTTTAAAAATTATTTAATCATTAGTAAGCTACATTGTTATAGAGTTTCAAAATGCTGTTTTTTTCCCAACGGTAACATGTGAATAATTTGGATAAAAATTAAAATAGTAGTAGACAGTAGTAGTTCTTTGTTGAGGCATAAATGATAAAACTCTTACACCATTCAAATATTGTTTACAAATAACAAACGCTGTTTATTTTGTTATACTAACACTGTTAGTTAGTGAAGACTAATATTAAGTGAGATTACACAGAAAGCGGATTTATGTTACAAATATTGCGTTGTAGTAAAACAAGTAATAATATAGCGCAATGATTGATAGTGAGAGAAAAAGAAGAAGAAAAGATAGTACCTACCTAAGTACATATTTCTTAGAATAGCATGTTTAGGCCGGTTGCAGAGCTTGACCGACCATCAGTGCGTACGTCAGTCGCGCTTGTCATATGTATGGAAATTCATAAAACCGTTCATAGCTAGACCGACCATACGCACGCGTATTGTCATGCGCATTAGTGTCATAGTCATACAATTGTTGATGCGTATCGTCAGGACCGACGGTACGCACTGACGGTCGGTCAAGCTCTGCAACCAGCCTTAACGTTTAAATTGCAATTTAAAAAATGTTAATAAGTAATGAATAATTTTTCACCATGTGCTCACAAACACTATGCGCACAAATTATGCTCCTAGGATACTGTTCTTTTTGCATAAAATTAATAAACAACGCTCAAAATAACATACAACTGTTAAATAAAATACAATTAGGTATATTCATTAAAAAAAATCAAACAGACCTCTGTCCTTTTTGGGAAAATTAATTAAAATTGTAGACATAGAAAGACAAATAGACATTCCGTGGTATTGTTAAACGAAAACGTTAATTAAATTAACTAACGATCTGAAACTTTGAAACACATTCTCATTTACGTAATAGTTGATAAAACTTTCATAATTATTAGCATATTTTATGAATCAACATAATAAAATTGTTTACTAGTAGATTGTACTACTAGACACGAGTGTGTTATTGTATTTTGATAACGTCTCTTAATATAGAATTTATTTATTTACGTTCAACTATGTTACTCTGACGCATCCTATCAAAAGGAGTGTGAAGAAATACACTGTATATTAGTTCCTAATCTTACCGTACTTCAGTAGCAAATAAAGAATTATAATTACTGTCTTGGTTTATTTAGGACAATTTTTTTAACATAAAACATAGATGCCTTTATCATATGCATTAATACTTATTTTACATTTTTTCTTTCAAACACATAGTAAAATAGGTAATTGAAATATTTCATTACTTTCAAACACATAGTAAAATAGGTAATTGAGATATTTTTTAAAGATAAACATAGTTCATATTATGATTAATAATTGACGCATGAATACAATAGTCAATAATGTGAATAGGTACGTCATTAAGGGCCAGGTGAAAACGGCAACTATGAGCTATAATAATTAAAAATGTTGAAGTTTTTTCGCACTGAAATTTCTAATATGTATTACAGAACGTATGTGTGATGGGATGACTGTTTCCAAAACACGATTGGAAAAATTTTGTTCGATAAAAAAAAAATGTTGTGTGGTTTTATGAAACCACGGTAAAAGTGAAACTTTCCGAACACTGCTTTATACCTACTCGGCAGCCGACCGTCACGCGACATGCGCTACACAGACCAAAAAGTTTGAGACGATGTAATAAAAGTTTCACTTTAAAAATACTGAAGTTACCTCTAAAATATCATGTAAATGATTAAATGCTCATTACAACCGTATTTTACGATAATCACTATCACTATCACTACATAGTATAAAGCAAAGTCGCTTTCCCTGTCCCTATGTCCCTATGTCCCTTTGTACGTTTAAATCTTTGAAACTACGCAACGGATTTTGATGCGGTTTTTTTTAATAGATAGAGTGATTCAAGAGGAAGGTTTATATGTATAATAACATCCATTAAATAGTGGAGAAGTACTGTTATTTTTGAGGTTTCTAATGTGATGTCGTAAATAATTACATTTTTTCCGCTTACATTGCAAACGCAGGCTACGAGTTTTATCAAAATAATGTGCTAAGTATTGTACACATTGAAAAGGTCTACAGAAAAGTCCGCGATGGTATATGTCTATCTCTTATGGATAACCCACAATAACTTTTTTTTGTCATTTACTTTTTACGACAAATAATGGCTAAATTTCGAAGCGGTTTTAACCAATACAGCATTAATCCTTAACCAATTAAATACCTTGAATACATTGTTCAATGTTCATTTAGTTTGCGGCGATACCGGCCGGCCGCCCGGCTATATATTTTATACCCGTGCGAAGCCGGAGCGGGCCGCTATGGTTTTATATACAACGTTCACAGTTTTTTAGTTTCGAGCACGTTGATTCCATACTAAACTCAGACCCCCTCACCCCTCACCTCAGGCGCGAATAGCTACGAAATCTAAATTTTTGCTGACCGCCTAACCCCTCTTAAATATTTTAATAACTAAGTCATTGAACTAAGTAAGGCCTTGAATAACCCGGTTTTTTAAACTAAATGCGTAGACGTTTGTTTATTTTGTGGCCATTTTCTAATCGGATGAATACAGACGTCTTTTTAAAGCCTTTAAATATATATATGTACCTAGTTAGGTAAAAGGCTTATTAGACCACCCAATTTTTAGGGACCCTAACCCTAACTAAGAGTGGTGTAATAAGACTTAGGGAGTTAGTGTCCCGATTTAGGGCGATCGGGTCTGCTCGATCTGCCTAGCTCCCTAAGCGCCCTGCAGATTGGGTAATGTAATAACGTTTAGGGCGGTTAGGGAGCTCAGTTGCCGCGCGACTAGTGCGTGGAGTGGCTGCTTTTGTATGTAAGGTGTCACCAAACTTCCCTACTAAAGGTTTATATAACTTAAAAGGGAAGTTCCAAATGTTTGTGATCACACCGCCATGTAAACAAATAAATAAATTGTTTAAATCAATTGTTTATTTAATTGTTTTAAAACTCAACAAGTGTTCAAATTGTTCTGCACCTACTCTAATTAATTCATTAAAACTCCCGGTTCAAGCACGCTTAGTATTTGCATATTTGAAAGCTTTTCACGTAACCGCAAATACTCTTTCAGCCAGATCTTTCTCTTCTTTTTTTAATATTTGTTATTGCGTCAACGGTTGCCACTGCTACAGCAACTTTTTGAAGTTTCGATACTGACGGCGGCATAATGTAAAATGAAACAATACGTTTATCTCTCTAGACATTCGCGTATAAACTGAGTTAGGGCCCAATTATTCGCAGAGAAGTGTAATAAGCGCCACACTAACTAGGGAACACGCCCACCCTAGATGCAGGGCCCTTCATATCGGGTAGTGTAATAAGCCTTTAAGTAGGCACGTTCGTTCACGCCATATCTTCTACGAATTTATCTATGTTAGATCCATGTTAGATCTTAAGATTTTTTCTTTGATACTGACTTGTTTTAGATAAATTAAATTGTTCAATTTTTCACATAAAAATAGGAAATTGAATAATTACAGTGGATTAGAATTTAGATATTCACATTTAAAGTTTTAATTCATTACATGATCTGCTGCTTGCAGCAAGTTAACACGAGGTTTAAAAAATCGCCTATTTCATCGGGTATAAATGTTTTAAACTCGTTAGATATGACACACACGAATCTTCCATCCTTATAATATTAGTCCAGATTAACAAAATCGTTAAATATATACACCACACCTCTGAATTGTTTTCCTCTCGTTTTGATTCATTTTACAGTACACAAGACGTTATATTTTAAAAAGACATGTGTCAATGAAGTAAATGTTTTACAGATGGTATAGACGGCAAGCAGGCCCGCCGCACCGGCAGCAGCGGTCCCCTCGGCGAGCTATTTGACCATGGACTTGACTCTTATTCCGCCGTACTTATACCCACGTGTCTCTACAGCATATTCGGAAGGTTGGTATCTGAAGAAAAGCGTGTGTGCCGAGCACACGTGTCAGAAGTGAAACTTCTTTACTTTAGTGAAAGATACCAAAATCGTTGACTTGACGTGACGGTTTTACCATGATGCGACCTTGAAATTTTTCTCTCAACGCGCCTAAAGAAGTTTCACTTCAAAATACGCAGGAATTCAATTAGCATAAATCACGATAAACGCTAAAAATAGTGTCTATTTATACGTATGATTATATTATGGCGAGTGTTATCTATCACGCGATTTATCTAACGTGGTTTAAATTTTATGAAAGGAATTTAATTATCATTAAAGATATTATTATTTTCATAAACGTATAGTACCTAATGAAGTATGTATTAGAATTTGGGACTAAAATCTAATGTATGTTATACTCGCTTCGATGTTAAAAGTATATTTCCGTCGCAAAAAACCAGTTATAGGTACATATCTGTCAGTTTAAATATAGGTATATCTTTCATTAAATTGGTAAATTTATTGGCTAATAAAACTTGATTATATAACCGACATAAATATAAAATGAGTATATTTTATGAAATCTTTTGATATTATTATCTACTTGTGTGAGCTGATTTTTAGCCATAATTTATTTCTGAAAACAGAAATATAAAATATTAGGACTTTTATTCCTTAATTTTAGAATGATTAATTTAATTTTCATTTTGATGATATGTATAGGTATCTAAGTAAGAGATTCTCCGTATTCCAGGGACGAGTTGAGCCCGAAGCGATTTTTCTTCGTGATTTGGAACATATTTATAAACTTCTACCTGACTCACTGGGAGAAATACAACACGGGCGTCATGTTTCTGCCGTGGGGATACGACTTCACTATGATTGTGAGTGACGTGTCTTGTTACCGTGTTGACGGAAATTAAACTTTTTTGTGTACCTATGTGTATATTTGGGTGTGTATGATCACGGACCACGGTAATACTATATTGTAGTATCAAATATGGTCTACGAAGTATTTATTTATTTAATTAAGGTCAGCCAAAAGTTATCTACATCAACACAAACATACAGAAACAAGAATACAAAATAACTTATATAAATACAACAGCTACTTAAAGGCTAACACAGTAGATATTTTTTTATTTTAAATTTTAATATTGAGTTAGGGTGTTGTAAAATTTATTTTTTTAATCGACGCGGACGATGGTTACCTTGTAATTTCAATAGCAGTTCAAAATTGAACTTTTTTATAAAAAAATATTCCATGATAAGTTATTAAAATGGTATTTTTTCATACATATTTTGTCATTACTTCATACTTTGGACAACCAAATAAAAACTTGATTGTTTTAACTAAATATTTAAAGTAAAAATTATTATACTTAATCTCTTTACATCAAAACACGAAAGACATTAAAAAATGTACAATGTTCTAACATGAGGATTTTTCAAAAGATATCTTTCTATCGCAAAAAACAAAAATAATACGGAAGGCCTCCAAAAAGACTGAAACTTCCATCATTTCGAATACATAATTACATAATTTTTTTCACCATTCTAAGTTCCTTCATCTTACTAGGTACATTATATGTATATGAAAAAATTGGTTGTCTGTAAGTCGGTTAACTGACGATAGTTGAACGTGACAACTTCCGATTGCGCTTCTTTGTCGCTCGTTCCGCGCTCTCGCTTGCACTTCAAGCCTTACATGGAACGCCTCAGAGCGAGGTAACGCCGCATGAGTCATGTTTTTTTGTGCGTGCAGCCGGTTCTATCGAATTATAAGACGTTGTCACGTCAAAAATATAAAAAAACCCTTTTCTAATACCAGGGTTCCTGCATCCTCCTACTAGTGACGTCAGTAATTGGTCCACATGCTTGGCACGCGAGTTTGCCCGGTGGCTTAACACCCGGTATAGTGTTCGAGTTCACACTATACCTCTCCGCTGCGCTAACCAGCCAGACTGTTATACTGTGGAACATTTATAAGTAAGTAAAATTGGTAAAGGTTTGAAAATGAAAGAGGGTAGAATCAGAAAATGTAGAAATGCTATTGCATCTCTCTCTATCATCATTCTACAATATATAGTTGTCCTTTTGTAGTAATATTGTTAGTTACATTTGATTGTTATTATAGTTTTGTCTATTATAGTTAAAATAAGTGAGGGTAGAATCATAAAATTTTTGGAAATGTTATTCATATTCGATTATTTTGATGGTTATCTTTTTTACGTCACCTTTTTTATTTTTTGACATTGAGTGTGATGTGTCTACTAATATATCACTTTTTTTTCCAGATCTTACCGAGATAAGACTGGTAAAATGCGGTCGTTCTGCGAAGCAATAAGACCGCTCATTCCTCTGTTTTTGTTCTTCATGTTAAGCACTATTTGGGTGCTCTACTCGCCAACGGATATTATCAATAGAGGACCGAGGCTCTTCTTTGTTCTAACCGGCACAATTTTCTCAAATATAAACGTGAGTGTTCCTTTGTTTTTCTTACAGTCGCTGCCTTGCGGCCACAATAACATAGGCTAAATTTAACATTGGCTTTGTTTTAGGGTTAATTATGTTTTTAATTGGCATATTTTCTTCGTCAGTGTCGTTTAATCGTGTCCCAAATGAGCGACACCCGTTGCGAGGCACTCAACGGATTGCTGGTGCCGTACGCGCTGGTGCTGGGCGCGGTGCTGTACTGGCGCGTGTCGCCCATGTCCGAGCTGATGCTGCTCACCGTGCTGTGCCTCGCGTGCTCCCTGGCGCATATATACTACGGCACTAAAGTGGTGAGTGGCACTCGGTGCGGGCTGCTGGTGCCGTACGTGCTAGTGCCATACGTGCTAGTGCCGTACGTGCTAGTGCTGGGCGCGGTGCGGATTTTTTTTTAAAGGGGTGCATCAGATGTCTATACATTATTTGATTATGGAGATAAAAATATACTAAAAAAATAACTTAATAATAAATAAAGAAATAGACACAAAAATAATGATGATGATGATATCCTGGAGAACTTTCCTCAGAGATTGTGAGATTGTCTTTTTTGTTTATATGAGATCAGTGTTGCTCGATTAACTTTGACTATGTTAAAAAATTTTTTTTCTTTTCCAGGTACAAGAGATGTGCGAACACTTCAAAATCTCATGTTTCCACATAAAACCAAAGATAAAATAAAAAAAGTTACATGTTTAAGTTAGCAATATGTCTGGTCGTAGTTATATTTTATTGTAGGCAAATTTTGAGATCTGATTTTTGATCTTATATTTTTTGATGTCCATACTAATTGTACTCTTTTAGTCGACGCGGATGGTTCATCTATTCCTATATTGTTATACTTGGGAATATTTACAAGTTCCAGTAGAAATATTGATTTTAAATCGATTTTGGTGGTTTTTAAATTATAGTGTTGCCTAATTTTATATCAATACTTTTAGGTTTTTTCCAAAGATATTCATAATGATAATGTATTTTATAGGTTCATTTAGGGATGTCCTACACAAATAAGTGGTAATTAAGATATATTACCTCCTTTTTAACGTAGTGGGTGTTAGTATAGTATAATAGTAAGGGTTCGCCACTATTTATGCCAGGTTACTTTAAACCGTATGTCTTACCGATAAGGTTGATACTTGATAATGTGTTATTTTAATTAGTTTAATTTACTTTATATGGATGTTTGTACGATAATTTTCCTAAATATGTTTAAAATGGTTCATAATGAACTCTTACAAGACTTGGCAACTTTTATATACTATGGTAGATCTTAGAAATAGAATTTTAAAACTTTAGTATTCACATTTTCACTATCTATACTTCCATCTCTTTTTATAAATTTCAGTAGTATCTAATGTCTATTGTATGTGTAAGACAAAATAGTCGATAACTGCCTGTGTAGAAATATTGAATAAATTAAATATTGAATACTGAATGACAATGAAAGGGGGGACTTAAAACTATGGTGGACGGCCGGGTTAAATCATTGGTGCACTATTTAGTGGACCTCTTAGTAATGGTTATATGGTGGAAGATGAGCATATTTAGACCTTTTTAAATTAATAAAATAACATTGGGGCGCGATCTCATGAAGTTACAAGAAGCGAGAACGTTATTGTTTAGCAACTGTAAGTGCACATGGGTTATGGTTTTTATTAGCACATTTTTATATATATTTTTTTTTATCAGAAAAATATATTTTTTGCATGGCTGGCCATATTTTTATCTGATGAACTTAACAAATGATTGAATATTGCAAATTGCATTGAAGTTCCTGTCTGAATCCATTTTAGTGAATAATAAAATGCATTTTTTCTGAATAATATAAAATATTTTTTAACTATTGTCATATGACGCATTTAATAGTTCGTAAATTAGTTGAGCTTTTAACGAGACATTTCTTTTTCTTTCTGGAATTTCTCAGAAGACTGTTTACTTGACCTATATTTTTATTTGAGACAAAAAAATACCCTGTATGGTGTAACTTCGCGTTTTAAAATTATACTAGGTTTAACAATTTCTTCAAATCCATTACGCGTTAAACGCAAAAGATGAGTTCTAGTCGAAACTTGTGACTTCCATTTAAATATATCATAAAATTTTAAACTAATACTAATCGTGTTCGGCATTGTTACATTCATTGTTTTATTAGATGTATAATAAAATACTAAAATAAAAAAAAATACTGTAGACAACATTTTGAATGTATTGAAATTACTTACTTGGTACTCATTATTGGTAATTTGTTGATATTATTATGTATATGATTGAAAAATGAAAATTGATCATGCCATATTAAATAAAAAAAGAAAAATAATGTTCTAGCCTCTAGGTTTTGTGATAGTTTCAAAAAGCTAATCAATGCTTTTTATTTTTTTTTATTATCATGTTTTTATTTGTTTTGGACCACTAGTTATCTAGTATGTGAAATAATAAATATTTATTGAGCATTCTATAGCTTAATGATGTATCTTACATTGGAATAGATATATGAATTAGATTATAGATTTACAATGAATGATTTCATTTACTTTATGTATGATTTTTTAGTGCTCAATATATTGTACCTGTTTATTTTAAGGTCATGTATGATTACTAACATACACCTTTGTGACGGTGGCTACATTTTCCTAACCCTGTGTTGTTATTGATAAAATAAAATTTGTATTTATGATCAATATGTGTTTTTATTTCAATTCATCTATGTAATTATCTTGAATTAATGGCAGCAATATAGAAAAACATGTCTATATTAATTTTGCAAAGAAATGAATGAACATCTCTTCTTAAGCTTAGTAGTAGAGTTTATACAGAAAACCTATAGGTATCTAAACTAACATTACAAGTTAAGTTTGTAAAGCTCTATTGAGAAGTCCCAGGAAATACTGAACTGGTTTTGAAAATTACTTTGCCTTTCAAAATCTACCACATAGGAGATAATATTCTTAATCCAAGTAACATAGGCTATTTTTTTGGGTCGAGTGGTTAGTGTAAATTAAAAACATTTTTATTTAAATAGCTTTATTTAACTTGTAACAAAATGAACATCTTAACACATGGAACTGATTGTGTCATTTATTTCATCGCCTAATGATAATAACTTCCTCCACTGATCAGGTTGCAAGGAAATGCCTTTCTTGCCAGGTAACAGTTCTCCATTCTTCTCATAAAATTCTCTGATATCAACATATACTTTTCCTTTAAATTCTCTCACTTTAACTAATTTTTTGCCTTGAAGCACCCAAGTAGGTTCTTTGTCATCCGTCCGTGAACTGGTCTTCGCCTTCTTTTCTGGCGGAGGATTCCTCTGTAAAATAAATACAAAATAGTTACAATACACAATATAAAATTATCAAATAATGAGATATTATGTTAATTCTTATTTGAAAAAAAAAAACGAAATTTTCCACTATTCGAGAATGATACGCTAAGCCTAATAAGAAAACAAAATATTTCAACTGAAAACATCTGTTAATGTTATGTTTTAAGGTTACCGGCTAAGTACATGATGCACCTCAGATAAACTTAATATAACTCATAATAAACAGGTGAAGTAAAAATATAAATAATTTTATCTGAAAATATGCCTATGAAACGTGGAAAGTATAATTAGTTTCTTACATCTACTGGACCTTCATCACTATCGCTACTTGAACTATCGTCTTTTTGTTTCTTATTCTTTGGCATTGTATTACGGTAGTCGTGTAATAAAACTTTAAAAAGTTAATAAATTTCAACAAAACGACAAAAACAAACGACAAACGGTAACGAACGAATAAGAAAATGTAGGGTTTTTCGTTTTTCGATCCCGCGATGGTTTTGACTGGTTTTGACTTTTGACGTGGTGATAACTTTTGAGTTATAATAATATACAATAATAATAGTTATAATCTGTAACCCCGGATCTGTCATTTGTAAAGTGTCAATGCATTTGATCACAGATAACTTTAAACTAGTCAGATGTTTTCATGTACTACTTATAACCCTTAAAGTGTCACCCCTAGATAACTTGTGTTTATAATGTCCATATTTGGAGGATGTGTTGGAATTATTAGGATAGAAAAGAGGAAAATGAAAAAAAAAAATTAAAAATTTTAATTTTTTCTATTGTTTTCACTGTGTCACATAAAACGGACACTGCCAATTATATGTACATGTTCGAACCAGAGGCGGCTCGTGACAAAATTTTATGGGTGTTCACTTGAAATAAAACACTGAAAATACATGGTGTAAAGCAGTACAATTTATCAAAAAAATTACTTATAAAGAAAATGCATACGTGATACGTCTTTCTTTTTGGTGTGCAAAAATATCTATAACTTAAAGCGACAAGACCGATAGACGCCAATTGCAGTTCATTCAACAAATGGTACCGAGATTGTGAATGTTTTTTCATATGATTGAAAGATGAGCTAAGTCGTCAACGCACGTTTCAGTCCAAGAACTCTCACCTCCGCCGGCCGCGCCCGCTTTAAATAAAAGACACGGAAAACAAAATAGTTTGTTGCTTTCATCACAACCACACAACCACGGACGGTGTTTTCACATATTGTTCGGATTTAAACACACGCGTATATGTTTTCGTTTTTGTCGTACATTTTTGCGTAAGATCAAGTTCAGGCCGTGGCGGTCCCTTAGCTTTACATTCAAGCCGAATTTGTAACGTTTTATCACACTTTTTAATGAACGCCACATTATAATTATTGTTCATTTTAACACTCACAAGTAATACTGATAACTACAGGCTATTTCAACACGTATTTTATAATTTTAATTAGAAAATTGCATGAATCGCGCGCGTGCATTGAAGTTGACTCGAGTGTTTTGTTTATATTGGTAACTGGCAACCTCGCGCGCAATCGCTGTCCTGCCTGGCGGTAAAAACGAACCGGCAACGTTTGCGGGTGCGGCGCTCCGAATTTTGCTACTTTTCCATAGAAAATCTTTTGTTTCACGCGCAGGGCTCTGGCAAAACCCTCTCTTTCACTCCTATTGGATTTCGTATTAGGAAATGTACTAAATCTTTTTTCATTGGAGCGCAATCGTGAGCGCTCCGCTTCGCGCGTTACATAATACAGTAGGTATTATACAGGTGTATGGGATGATGGAATGATGGATATATTCATTGGTATTAACAGTAGTTTTAAAGATTACGATTGATTTGAAATAGTAATAATTAATGGTAATAATTAAATTAAGGACTATGATTTTATTATAATTATTTATGGGAGTTCACTGCACCAGCGCTCCTTAGGGCGAGCCGCCTCTGGTTCGAACCGTCACATATAACGGACATTGCACATTATTCCTGCAACTGTGGAACATGAATACAATGCACATTTTCAACTCTGTATTTCAAAATTATTATCAAATTATAATTATGGACGATCTAGAATAAGCTTTTCAAACATCGTCTTAAAATGTTGGTTAAAACTTTAACGATATCGTTAAAAATAATGGATTTTAAAAAACGACACTACCAAAAATCACAGCCTAAGAATATGCTAAGAATTGGAATAGAAATAGTATTACATAGCCTGAGAACTTATCTAATACACCAAGAAAGTCCTCTTCCCATTCCTTATATTGTACAGATTGAAATGTGTTTGCTTCATCGCATGCAAAGAAGTCGTATACCATGCCTGAAGTACCAAAACAAACAGGAAATTTAAATCGCTTTTTTTTGGATTCTTTGGCATATATTATATCCATTTTCTGCCAGTTTTTTATTTTGTAAGGTATTATTATTTAAATTTTCAAACATTGGGTGGTATTTCTGGTAAGTAACATGATGCTGTGGCTGAAGATCTACTGAGAAGTAGGGAAGATTCATCTCGCACCGCATGTAATGGCTGTAATTCTGCAGCAATAATATTTTGTTGATGGTAAAAATTCTGACTTTTTGGGTCTTCATTGTGTCTCAAATCAATATGTCGTATAATTCCGAAGGTATGGTGCTGGGGGTAAATGATTGACACTGTTATCATAGTGAAATCACTCCCGTAGGTCTACATTTCCTTCAAAATCGTCATCTCAACTCAACGCCAGACTCTTCAGCTTCCGCCAGAGGTAGTGAGGGAATTTTTTATTGATTGCCAAGTCATGCTCCTCTAAAACATATTAAAAATAGAGAAAAATATATCAAAAGGATGACGTTGAAAATGAAGGGCCTTATTGGCAACGTCCGTTACATAGGACATGTGTAGAATACCCCAGTATATACTCCAAGTTGTCAACGTCCGTTTTATGGGACATCGTATATAAACTAAGATTTGTATTCCAAATATTGTAAAATATGTAAAAATTATGTCAAAATACTATACTTACAATCGTATTCTAACTAATAATATAACATTATAAGCAAAATAGCCAAAATACTTACAGTTATTATCAATTTTATCAGGAGAGTCAAGAGATCTGTTTTTTGCAATTTTCAAATGGTCACCATTCGCGACTGTACTTCGCTTTGGTAAAAAAACCTGCATGTACGCGAAGGATATAGCTAGTCCCTTCCCAATATACCGATTAGCAAAGCTTAGGTCTGCTATAACAGCGCCAGCATGTGTGTAAATACTATGTCCTTTAAAACTGACGAAATCAATTTAAGGGATAAGGCTGGTTAACACGTATTTTGTTGAAAGTAGGTAACTAAATTTTAACTTAATTTTAAGTGACTTATATTTAAGTAGCTGTCTAAACGTATTTAGTAGTTAATTTCATTAGTTAACTGGTTCCTGGATATCCTATTTAATAATTTTTTCACTAGTTTAGTATTATCACAGATAATATAAATTTCCCACTTTTTAATACTAGTAGTATTATGTATATCTTATCTGTGCTAATAATAAATTGATTAGAGTGCATTTCACGAAAGAGTTCCCCTGCCGTTATGTTGGCTTACCTGACTGTCAAAAACGAAAATATTTTTTTTTTAATCAAAAATGACAGAGAAAATATTCTCCTTTCTAGGCAGCCGACCCCGTAAGGGCGTATTCAGAAAGAAAGCTTGAAACTTATAAGCGCTTATCGGCGCTTGTCAGCGCTGGTAACCCGCGCAGGAAAATATATGAACATGACAAGCGCCGATAAGCGCTTATAAGTTTCAAGCTTTCTTTCTGAA